>SJYX01005764.1:0-18198 GCA_006410675.1 Oreotragus oreotragus
TTTTTTTTTTTTTTTAATTGGAAGAATCTTAAATGCAGTTAAGCACTCATCTCTGGAGCCAAAGTTCTGCCCAGTGGCATCCTTCTCTCTTTGGAACCTTAGGCAAGTTAACTTCTCTCTGCTTTGACTTCCCTATCTTTAAAATGCATCTGCCTCACAGAGTTGTGGAGAGGGTTATTATAAGCTGTTTAGAATAGTGTCTGGCATGGAGTAAGCACTCAGATGTTGGCTTAAAAAGTGTCTGTGTGTTGTGTGGTGGGGGAGGGTCATGAGTAGCAGAGTCTTTGCTGTTTGGAAAATGATGGGCAGCATGAAGTCTATGAAGACCCATTTCTATCCCTAAGCACCTGTAAACCCAGCTACATGGAACTCCCTTCATCAGGAACCCAAGATATGAACTTGATCCCTTCTGCCGTGTGCATTCAGCAATTTTATTAAGACTCTTAGTGTCACAGTCAAGGCCAGAGGCTGCTTCAAAAATGAGTAAGAATGGCTCCTCTCATATCTCTTGGTTAATTCCCAAGAAACACTCTTCTTTCCCAATAGATTTTTAGATTTTGTTTTTTACAAATTTTCAAATTATTCTTTCATTTTAACTTAATTTTAATCACATCAAAAATTAGACTTTTTCTTTGTTATGTAGCTGCCTGAAACACTCATCACTTTGGTCTTTATTAGGCCATCCTATTCTGATGTTTTTTTGGCCTGTACTTTGTTACTATTAACAACCACACCCCATACCATCCTTTCATAAAACAAGTAGCGAAAACAAAATATTGAAGAGGAATGCAACAGGCCAAACCATTTTAGGTCAGAGAAAACACACTTTCACCTATTGTTCAGGGTCTCTTCAAATCTAGTTTCCTCTAAAGCAGAGAATACGAAAGTTTTGAAAGCAAAACTCGAAGGGATGGCTAGAGGATTAGTGCAAATACTACCAAACAAACTCAGTATTTCTAGGTGACTTCTGTGGGGTAACTTATTTCCTGAGTGCTGACTCTCAAGGACTCTCCATAGCGAATTATTAAGCTTAGTGAAAGGTCTAAGATCAAGATAAAAGAAAAGGAATGTTATTTAAAGTGGAAGGTCAAACACATATAATGCATCTCCCGTGATATGGATATATGACAAGACCAAGGAGTTGGACACAGGAAATGCAGCCCCCTAGTACTCACACAGGTGCCCCCTTAACCTTGTCTCAAGTGCAAGAAGTGCTCTTTGTCAGCTCCAAGTTTTCAGACCAGGTTGAATGGCATTTGGCCAGTCTTAAAGATTTTCACTGAGCTTGTACCCCACTTTCCAATAACTGATTCCTACCCACGTTTCNAGCCCCCTAGTACTCACACAGGTGCCCCCTTAACCTTGTCTCAAGTGCAAGAAGTGCTCTTTGTCAGCTCCAAGTTTTCAGACCAGGTTGAATGGCATTTGGCCAGTCTTAAAGATTTTCACTGAGCTTGTACCCCATTTTCCAATAACTGATTCCTACCCACGTTTCTGACATGGGATGCTGGGGCCTCCCATGCCCTTCTAGAGGCTGGTGTCCTGACAGCCTTGGTGGAGGCAACTGGACTGAGGCTGCCTAGACCTTCCCATATTGCAGACTTGATCACTCTTCTGTCCACCTGTCAGGATGTCTTCCTATCCTGGACCTCTCCAGGCAACACTCTGCCATCTTAAACCACCTCCTGCCACCTAAACCTCCAGATAACATGCTCCGCACTCTGTCTGAACCTCCTCTATTGCACCTGCATCTCAGCTCTTCCTTCTCTGACTGATTCCACCATCACCAAGTGTCCATCCTGAGCCGAGAACTGGAGGCAGCTGCAGAAAGCGTAAAGTTATATGCNTCGGCCTGCAGGACGCCAGCCGCGTCCCGCCAGCCCGCCGCCCAGCTTGGCCTCCGGGCGGGAATGCTGAAATGGGCTGCCACGCCCTCCTCCAGGGGGTCCTCCGACCCGAGGATTCTTGGGCAGGTTCTTCACCACTAGCGCCACCTGGGAAGATCCCGGTTAGTTCCAGGTGGAGAGCTCAGCGGGTCCTCAGGGGACAGCTGTACCCAGCTTGCAGATTACCCGGGACCAGGAGACAGGCAGGCAGCCACTGGGAACCGGGCCAGCTGGGAGCGAGTGTGCTGCCCCGTGTCTGCACTCCCCAGGCGCCGCTTGCGGCCTGGCTGTCACTCGAGCTGGTCAGGACCGTGGCGGCTGCAAGAGGCGTCAGCCCTGTCTGGGTCACTGCTTTGTGCACCTGCCCGCGCAGTCCCAGCGGCCGGGCCCCCTTAGTGCCAGACCTCGGGGGCTGTGGCTCGTACCCACCGTCGAACCACTGCCAGCCATGATCAGCAATGTTCCCCGGCTCTTCAGAGGCAGCCTGCCGCGCCTTAGCATCTTCCTTCCAGACCCAGCGCGCTGCTGTCACTTATTACCTGAAGGGCCCTGGGCTGCTTCTCCAGACCTTGGCCGTGTTAGAAAGCCTTCTGTTCCTCTGTACTCTGGGCTCGTCTGGGTCCCGTCCCTGCCCAACCTGGATGCCCCCTGCCTGGGGGGCATTTCAGGGCAGGGTGAGTGCCCGCTGGAGGAGCCGCTGTCTTCACTCAGCACCCACTGTGTGAGGCCCTGGTGGCCCCACACCACTGACCTCCCACTTCACTCCCCAAGCCCGCGAGGACGGTGCCATCAGCACCAGCACGTGCTAGCTGACGACGGGGGCCAAGGTGTGTAACGTGGACATCAGCCCTCCTGTGGGCAGCAGAGGGCTTCCAGCCAGGCTGCAGGGTGAGAGGTCGGGGGAGTCTGTTGATGCCAGACGGTCTTGCTCCACAGCCAGGGCTTCTGGACACAATCCCCCAACCTTGGGCCTCCTGGGACCCTCGGGGTCTGGGCACATGGGAGGCTCCATCCAAAGTGGCCCAGAGCCCTGGTGACGTCACCTTCTCCCCATTGCCAGGTTCCCGGCCCCCACGGGCAACCGACCTGCGTGCAAATTCCTGGGCAGAGTCTGACTCTGAGGGTTTAGGGTCAGGCCTAGGAATCTGCATTCACAAAGCCTTTCGGGCACCCCACTCACCCCCGTCTTGACAACCTACTTTTGATCTGGGTGGAGAGTGGATCACTCCACCTCATGCAAAGGACTTCGAGATGATGACACTGACCAGGGAAAACTTTTCAGAATAAGGTGAAGGCTGCCTGTGAGGGAAGGCGGCCAGAGGGTCTTCACAGGGTCTAGAGGACCAAGCGGGGAGGACCCTGGAGGCAGCAGCTTCCTCCTGGGACTGGTGCAGACCGGGGTTCCCGGAGTGCATTTACTGAGGCTGTTTCTCCTGGGGCCTGCTGGTGCCTCCAGGACGCCCATCCCTCACCGGACCTGAGTTCCCTGGGAATGAGCTCACTAGGTCATCCTCAGTGGTCATCCCCAAAGGCCCCTGCATGGAATCAGGGGCTAAGCCCAGAAAAGTTCCAGAAGTAAGAGAAGGTGAGGTCACCCAGTCCTGCCTGTTTCTCAGAAGCTGCAGGAGAGGCGTGGGTTGAGGAGTGAGCCCCACCGCCTCCACCTGTTGTTGCCTGAGCTTTGGGGAGGAGGGTACCCAGACCCGGAGGGTGAGAAGTGTGAGGTCCCCTGTAGCCCTGGTGAAGCCTGGGGCCTCCATGAGTCTTTTCTCTGCAAGTGTCCTGGTGGAATTGCTAGATTAAATACCGGACTCCGGTTGGATTGGAATCTCAGATAAAAGATAGAAGTGTAGGGACGCCTCAAGCGCTTCTTAGGACCTGAGCACGTAGAAGTGTAAGGGCGCCTCAAGCGCATTCACTGTTTCTGTGATGCTGCCCTGGATTTTCCTTGCTACATTCGGCAACTGCAGGAACGGGGGGCGGGGGCGGGAGCTCTTGTCATCTGCCCAGGAACGAAGCACCTTCCAACGTGTGTTTTAGCGACTCTAGTCCTTGGGATGCCCTGTGGGAACAAGGAAGGAGCTTGTTTGGGCACTTCTGTGTTGAACAGGGGCTTCCCAGGAGGCGCTAGAGGTAAAGAACCTGCCTACCAGTGCAGAAGACACAAGAGATGGAGGTTTGATCCCTGAGTTGGGAAAATCCCCTGGAGAAGGGAATGGCAACCTACTCCAGTATTTTTACCTGGAGAATCCCGTGGACAGAGGAGCCTGGCAGGCTACAGTCTATAGGGTTGCAGAGTCGCACATGACTGAGGCAACTTGGCATGCACACACAGCACACGTGTGTTGGAACAGAGTTGCAGAACGCTTTCCCTGGAGGAAAGCCTGCAGGGGGTCCATGGAGTTTGTGAACACGACGGCTGCTCTGCAAGTCTGCGCAGGACACGGAAGAAAAGGTCCAGGGGAGGGGAGAAGGGGGGAGAAGGGCCAAGGGCAGAGGAGGGGAGGCCGGGGCCTCAGCAGCCCTCGGGCCCACCTGGACCAGCTGGTGTGCAAGCTGGGCACACCCCGGTCCAGTCCAAGAGTCCTCCCCCAGTCCCTGGAAGCACTCCACCACAAGGACTGAGGACCACTTCGGGCTGGGCGGGAGCCTCAGCTCTGCTGCTGCCCTGACTGCAGTGCCTTCCCTGCGGGCCAGGCGGCTCTGGGGAGCCTGTTTACCCGCCCTCTGGTGAGACCTGCACTTGGGCTGGGGAACGTCAGAGTCAGGAGCCAGGTGGCTGGAAGAAGCCGGAGGCCAGCTTGAGCCCCTGAAGCAGCTGTCTCCCTTTCCCGGGGAGCGCTCGGTGTGGCGGCTCCACCTGTCTCAGCTGGGGGCTCTAGGCCCCTGCAGGTGGGGCAGGGCCATAGGTGGGGGCGCTCTTCCCTCCCCCAGCCCCGTCCCGCAGAGGCTGGGCCTTGGTGGGACGAGAACTCAGGCTGGACTCAGGACTGGTCTTGGAGACATCGGCGGGCTGCCTAGGGCCGGGCTGGCGGCCGTGGGCCAGCCTAGCCTCTGCCCCTCTCCCCTCCAGCTCCCAGACCTCCATCTGTCTGCTGACCAGCTGGTCCCCGCGGCCCTTCCAGTTTCCTGGGAGGTCCTCAGTTGGGCGGTGGAAAGCGGTGACATTCCCAGCAACGGCGACAGGCGCCAAAGGCCCATTGCTTTTTTGGGACGGAAGGCCTTGGTGACCTGGGAACCTCCTGGGGCCATCACGAGCATTTCAGAGGCAGTGCTGGGGTTCCGAGGGTCGACTTCAAGGCCTTTACTCACGGCCTCCCCTCAGAGCAGGGCCTTCGGGACCCAGCAGGCCCCAGCCAGTGGAGGGCCCTGTTGGCTGGCGCCCATCCTGCTGGCCTTGGAGTGGCCGGCGGGTCGTCCCTGGGTGTGGGGTCCGGCCCCTTGCCTACGCTTTGCTGTCTGCAGAGAGGGCCAGGAGGAGGGGCACGGGCTGTCTCCTCCACCAGGGGGCAGGGTTGCTCCTCTCCTCCGTGGAGGGCCTGCGTCCCACCTCCTGCAAACCTGAGAAGCGGAGCCTTCTTGCTTGTCCAGTCTGGCTCTCTGGGGCCCTGGGTAGGTCACCTAACGGCCAAGCCTCAGTTTCCTCCCTGACAGAACTGGAGTTCAGAGCTTGGCTCCCAGGGAGGGCTCAATAGAGGGTGACTGTTACTGTCCCCTTTTCCAGATAGACAAACAGATTCAGGGCGTTTCCAGAGTGCCTGCAGGAGGCACCCAGGTGTGGTGGACAGCAGGGTGTGGAGCCCAGGCTCCTGGACCCCAGAGACACCAGGAGGTACCAGAGGATGCTGGAGGCGGGTGGCCGTGCCGGTGGGAAGAAGCATCAGATTTGTGGGGTTCTTGACACACAAAATCTCCACCCAGGTGTAGCCTGGATGGTTTTCCTGGAGTTAATTCTGTCAAAAGTCCACTTTTTTTTCATAATACATGGAAAGCCTCCTCACTGCATGTGCATTTAAACCACACAGGAGCAAAGTAACCCTCCTTTTGCCAACCACCCATTCTGATCAGCACACTTTTTTGCATTTTTGCTGATTTCATATTTCCTATTAATTGCTGCATGTGAAATGTCTTCTCAATGACTTGAGGGGTGCCCTGGGCAGGACCAGCAGTAATTTTTTTTTTTAAATGCGAATTTCAGATTCTCACGACTTTTCCTGGCAGTAGAGGACTCATCTAGAGGTTTGCTGTGCAGGGGAGGAGGGAAGGTCCAGGTGACTGACTTTCCAGGGTTTTCTCTGTGTTAATGGCCCAGATGCTTTCAGACAGGATGTTCTGTGTGGTTCTGAGACCCTGTCCCTCTCAGCTTCGTGTTTCTGAGGATGGGGCGTGTCACTCTGCCAGAGTACAGAGTTAGTGCAGTTTCTTTTTGCCCCCCAAGAGCTGTTAGGAAATTGCTGCCGTCTTGCAGTTGACGGCGGGAGGGAGGAGCCCTGCTTTTTCCTCTGCTGGGTCCAGAGCCCCAGGCAGGCAGGGTGGCTGTGTCCCCTGGCCGTCCCTCCCGGGGATGCCCCCAGGTCGCTTGGCCGAGTCCGCAGGAAGGGTGATGCCGGTCTGGGGACGGGGGTGACCTCTTCTCGGGGGCTGCTATTAATAAAGTGACCGCTGACCCCGGACGTGCGGAGAGCGGAGGGGACCGCGCGTTCCCAGGGCTGGCGCTTGGCCCGAGACCGTGCGTGCGTGACTGGCTGGCTCCTCGGGCACTCTGGTCCTGCCCTGGCCCCCATGGCCCCGATGGACAGGAAGCTCCTTGTGGACCAAGCACGGGGCTGCCCTTCCTCCCGGATATAAATATCCCAGGACCAGCTCCCTGAGAGCATCCTGAGGCCCCGAGCAAGGGGGGAGCCCGGCGGGACCCGGACACAGGTCACTGCCCTCCGCGGGCGGCTGACGGCCGCCCCAGACCCTCCCAGGCCGCCAGCTCTGCGCCTAGGCCGCGGAAGCAGCCGGGCAGGGGGTCGCGCTTCGTGTCTCCTCGGGCACCTGTGGGACAGAAGGCGGGACGGTGCCCACCTCGCAGGAGGCCTGCCCTTGGCTGGGGGCACAGGGAGGATGTGACGGGGGTGTCTGTGTGTCTCGCGTCCTCTGCATCCGGGCCCGAGCCCTCGGGCTCCAGAAGAGGGAGACAAACGTTCAGGCAAGTCACTGCCAGGCGCCTTGTCCAGCGAGCGGCCGTGTGGGCACCCTTGTCCGGTTCCCGCTGCGCGGGGTGCTGCTCCTTGCCTTCTCACGGGTCCACGCGCCACCCTGCGGCCTCCGTCCCCCCACGGGGCCCCACGGCCGCCCCCCGCGGCCCTCGCTGGGCACCCGGCTCCTCCCCAAAGGCTGAAGGGGTGTGGCCCCGGAGCCTGGGAGGGAACACAGCCCTCCTCCTTCTTGGCCCTGGTGGGTCCAGTTTGGCAGGGATTTTGGGGGGGACTCAAAATGATGAAACATCTATACACCCTTTGTGTGGGGGCACTGAAACTCACCCTATAAGTGAGACTGGAAAGAATTTAGTGTTTTAAAAAAGGCTGCCAGACCGAGCAAGGCTGAGCCAGGCGTGGGGGGCAGGCACCTGCTCCCTGCCGCTCTCCTTCTCAGGCCCTTCGAAGTTGCCTTTGCCCCCGCGTGCAGCTATGACCAAGGGCTACACGTATTTGTGCCCTGGGACCTGGGCTTTGCTCTCTCCCGGTGACTGAGGAGAAAGCTGAGATTCAGGGTTTTGAAGGCCGCTTTGGGCTTCCCTGGTGGCTCAGATGGTAGAGAATCCGCTGGCAGTGCAGGAGACCCAGGTTCAGTCGCTGGGTCGGGAAGGTTCCTTGGAGAACATGAAGGTGAAGTCGCTCAGTCGTGTCCGACTCTTAGCGACCCCATGGGCAGTCCTACCAGGCTCCTCTGTCCGTGGGATTCTTCAGGCAATAGTACTGGAATGGATTGCCATTTCCTTCTCCAAGGGATCTTCCCAACCCAGGGATCGAACCCGGGTCTCCCTGGAGAAGGGCATGGCAACCCACTCCAGTATTCTTGCCTGGAGAACTCCATGGACGGCAGAGCCTGGCGGGCTACAGATCATGGGGTTGCAAAGAGTTGGACATGACCGGGTGGTTAACGCTTCACCCACCCGCACTTCCCAGACCCCCACGCCCTGGCGCGGTGCCCGCAGCTCCCGTGGGCGCACAGCTGCACACACGCACTTTGAGCAAAGCTGCCTGGTGGGGGAGAAAGGTCGTGGGCTCCAGGGGCGCGAGCGGACTGGCCTCTCCTGCCTGCAGGTCCATCCCCGGGCAGGCCAGCAAGGATGGGCATCGAGCTGGGACCCCAGGGGAGTTGCCCCGGAACGTCCAGCCCTGTCCTGTAGGCGGTTCAGGGCGAGACCATCCCCTCTCTAACCTCTCTTCTCAACTGTAGGTGGAAACACAGGGGAGGACCTCACCCTTCATTCAGGGGATCAGTGCTTGCTGAAGATCTGCTGTGTGTCTTCCCTGACCCAGCTCCGCAAGAAGACAGTCCTCAAAGACTTGTGGCCCTACACTCTTGGAGCTCCAGGCCTGGGTGGGGGCCAGGGAGCCCGCAGTGAGCAAATGATTCCTGGGTTAGGTTCAGGAGAGCCTCAGGGGCTGAGGGAGCTTGTCTAGGGAGCGAGCAGGGAAGGACAAGACCTGGAGTTGGGGTCAGAGTTTGCCGGGCTCTAGTACTCTTGCCTGGAGAATCCCATGGAGGAAGGAGCCTGGTAGGCTACTAGTCCATGGGGTCGCAAAGAGTCGGACATGACTGAGCGACTTCACTCAGGAAGAAGACGCATCCTGTGCAAAGGCCCTGGGGCAGGAAGGAGCAGGCCCGGCAGGCCCGAGAGGGAGGAGACGAGCTCAGGAAGACCCAGAGATGAGTCTGAGCGGCTGCAGAGGCATCGGGGAGGGGCCGGGGGCTGGGCTGGACTCTCAGGGCATAAGTGGGCAGGGTGGAGGACGTGGCCCCTGGTCGCCGCGGTCGTCAGGTGGGGTGCAGGGCTGGCCTGCACTGGGAAGAGCAGCCTCTCCACCTCAGTGCTCCTCCCGGGTCTCACAGCCCCTGCCCTGTCCGTCCGTCCGTCCTTGTCCAGGGATCCAGGTGCTGCACTTAGGGAGGCTGGCGGGAGCTCTGCCTGTGTGTCTCCGGGGGAAGGGCCGGCCCAGAGCCCACTCCTCCCAGTGGAGCCCACTGGCCCCAGACGTGAGAGATGCTGCGCTGGGGAGAAGCGTACGTCGAAAATCTGGACTCGCAGCTCTGGGTACGCGCGCTGGATGGCGGGGCCCAGGCTTGGGGCACCACTGTGCCTGGCTTGGAGGGGGCTGGGGGGCTCCCCTGGGGGTGATGAGCACGAGGCATCTCCCTGGGGCTGCCCCGGGTAATGGAGGTGGGGAGGGCCACTGCTGTCGCCTCGCCCCACTTCCCCAGGCTGAGTGGAGACGGCAGTGTCCACGCACAGGGCTGGCTCTGCGCCATCTCGGGCCTCCCCAGAACCCCGAGGTCGGGGTGTCCTCCCCTTTGAGGATGAGGAAGCAAGTACCACAGCGGGGAGTCACGGTAGAGCAGGGGTGGGTGTCATCTTGGGGTCACGTGCCCCAGCCTGGACTTCACATGCGCAGTGAGGGCTCAGCCCCGGAGGCAGGCGTTACTGAGAAGGTCCCATGGGGGCTGGGGTGGGGGCGGTGGTGGGGGGCGCCCGGATGCTGCTGGCCCCAGCCTGGCTCCCTGAAGCCTCCTGCCCTGACCCAACGACCCCGCCCTTGCCCCAGCGGCCTCTGCTATTTCCGGCCTCTCTGAGCCTCGGCCCGGTCACGTCCCTGGTTCCCTGCAGGCTCCACACTCAGCCTGCTGCCCGCAGAGGCTACGAGAGCCACGCTGGGCCCCTGGGCTCGCTGCAAAGCCAGGGAGGTGGTCCCTGGGTACCTCCTGCTTAGCTGGGCCGGACGCTGGAGGGTGTTCGGAGCCTAAGTCACGGCAGGCGGGCCCGGTCCTTCTCTCTGGGGCTATCTCTCTGGGGCAGTGCACGGCTGCCTTCAGCTCAGACTCCAGCCCACTGGCCTGAATCTCCGTTTTGTCCTTGGAGGCAAGCGAAGCTGTCTGCCTGGGCTCCAGCAGCTGCTGTAACAAGGCCGCGCAGGCCAGGGGCCTGAGCACCATCAGAGCCTTCCCTCTCCTGGTCCTGGAGGCCTGAGGTCTGAGATCCGGGTGTCGTGCGGCATCGCTCCTCTGGGGGCTCCTGGGCAGGGCCCTTCCCAGCTCTTCCAGCTGCTGGCGGCTGCGGGTGTCCTTGGCTCTTGTCTCTCATAAGGGCGACGGTCACTGGTTGTGGCCCCCCTCCCTCCCCCCATCCCCCCGGAAATCCAGGACAATTCATTTTGAGATCCTTAACGTAATTACATCTGCCAAGACCCTTTCCCCCATAAGATNTGCGGGTGTCCTTGGCTCTTGTCTCTCATAAGGGCGACGGTCACTGGTTGTGGCCCCCCTCCCTCCCCCCATCCCCCCGGAAATCCAGGACAATTCATTTTGAGATCCTTAACGTAATTACATCTGCCAAGACCCTTTCCCCCATAAGATCGGCTGTGTCCCCAGGATTCCAGGGACACATCTCTGTGGGGCCGTCAGTCAGCCCACTGCCCTCTACAGCCTCAGTTTCCGCATCTGTGAATGGGCCCCTCTTGAAGGCCAGGTGGGGCTGAGCAGAGCTCGGACCCTCCAGGGAAGCAGCTCCTCTGCGGGGGTCTGGACCTGGGCTTTGGCCCTGCTCTGTCCCCTCTAGGCCTTGGGGAAGCGGCTCCTGCATCTTTGAGACCGCAAGGTTCCCGCTGGGCATTGGTGTCATAGGCCTTTCACACTGAGACAAGCTTCTTTCCCAGAAGAATGCAGCTGTTTCCGGTTCCAGGGGCGCAAAGCTCCGCAGAATCTGGGTTCATTTTGTGCTTTCCGTTGGGCCCAGAAGGACACGTGGAGGCTGGAGGGGCTGTGTGGGCAGCTGGCCCCCCAGCCCCACCTCCCCCAGGCCAGCTGGGGGGCAGAATGGCCCTGCAGCCCCTCCAAAAGGCCGCGCCTGGAGAAGAGGGCAGACATCACCGAGGGTCCGTCTTCTGCTTCTGGTCTGAGGGCAGGACGGGAGGGGCCGGGGCCAGGCAGGCCTCCCCAGGGCCCCTCGGCCCCTCGGGGGTTACCGTGGGCCTTGTCCTTGCAGACGGGCAGCTCCCGCAGCCCGCAGCCCCTTGGCCAGAGCGAACTCCACGGCTCTGCCCGCGTCCCTACAGGCCCGGCTGCTGTGCCCGCTGGTCGGCCGGCTGACGTGCTATGTCCACGCATCCCTTCTGCCCCGTCCTCTTGTTTGTTTAGCCTGGAGTAACCCCGGTGCTGCCTGTGCTCGACTGGGGAGCAGCATCCTCCGCACTTGGCCCATGACCTTGGGATGCTGGGCCCAGTTCTCTCCTTCATTCCGGGCTGGTGGCCAAAGTGGGCCCGGGGGACCCGAACACGCGGTCCTGGGCTGACCGCGGCCGCCAGCACAGCATGGAGTGAGCGTGGCTGGGCACTCCTCTGTAAGAGAGGGTCACTCCACCGGATGTGTGCACAGGAGGTGTGATTCTGAGCGTGGCAGGCACTTCTATGGGAGTGAGGGTGCACCTCAGGATCTGGGGCACGGGTGGGCCCTCGGCTGGGAGCTCTCGGGGTGAGTGGACGTCTGGCGTGGGTGGATGCGCCCACCTCCTCCTTCTAGAAGGAGGAGGCCTGTCATGACACGGGGACAGAGGAGGCAGGGACACGGGACAGGCAGTGTCGGGGGCCGACTTCAGCCGGGAGGTCAGGGAAGGCATCTCGGGGTTTAGCTTCTGTCTGGAGGTGAGGGCGGAGCCAGATATCAGGGCCCTGGAGAAAGCGAATCCAGACCCCGGCCGGCACGTGCCAAGGCCCTGCGGTGGGGTGAGCTTGCCGGACGGACAGAGGCCGAGGCTGGAGCAGGGAGTCGGGAGCTGCTGTCCCCGGCCGGGCCTCCCCAGCCCTGACCCCCACCCTGGGCGCCTGGCGCCTGCCGCCTGCCGTGTGGCCCCGAGTCCGGCCGTCCCACCGGCCCTCGCGCCCCCCGCTCGGCTTCTCAGCCCAGGGTGGGGGTTGGATGGACCCGAGTGCCTGCTTCCCTCTCGCCACCCGGTGGCCCTGCCCCGCGCCCTGCCCGGGTCGCTCCCGCGGGCTCTGCCCGCTGACGGCCGCCTCCCGCCGCGGCGTGCCCGCTGCAGGCTCGGCCGCCCCGAGCTGTCCTCCCGCCGCTCTGCCAGTCGCGCTGCCCCCCTGTTCCGCATACCCGGGGTCCTCTTGCCGCCCGCGGCCCGGCCCCGCGTGCCCAGGGAGGCCTCCCCGCCGCGTGCGGCGCGGCCCAGGCCCTCGCTGGCGCCCGTTCAGGCGCGGAGCGGCTGCTGGGTCCCCGGGAGGCTCCGGAGTCCCGCCTGTACCTGAGCCGGCGACGCCCTGTGCTCCGGGAGACCAGGTCACGCGCCGGTGTCGCCCTCCGAGCGCCCACGCGGCGGGCCAGGCAGGCCCCTCCCAGGGGCTCCGCGGCCAGGGCCGGCTGGAGGCCGAGCGGCCACTGCAGGCCGGGGGGCCTCCCGCGCCTCCTTCCTGGGCTCCGCGGAGAGCTTTGGAAAGAGGCGGGTTGTGGAGTTTGGCTGTGGGAAAAAACTCAGGGTCAGTGTGCAAGAGATAGAACCGAAAGAAGAGAACAATGAGGAGAGAAAATCGATTTTGCCGCCCAGAGAGCACGGCCTGCGTGCAGGTGTGTGTGCCTTTCCTGTGTGCGCCCGCGCGCGTGTGTGATGGTGTGTGTGAGACGGTGCGCGCGCGTGTGATGGTGTGTGTGAGACGGTGCGCGCGCGTGTGATGGTGTGTGTGTGAGACGGTGCGCGCGCGTGTGATGGTGTGTGTGTGAGACGGTGCGCGCGTGTGTGATGGTGTGTGTGAGACGGTGCGCGCGCGTGTGATGGTGTGTGTGAGACGGTGCGCGCGCGTGTGATGGTGTGTGTGTGAGACGGTGCGCGCGCGTGTGATTGTGTGTGTGAGACGGTGCGCGCGCGTGTGATTGTGTGTGTGAGACGGTGCGCGCGCGTGTGATTGTGTGTGTGAGACGGTGCGCGCGCGTGTGATTGTGTGTGTGAGACGGTGCGCGCGCGTGTGATTGTGTGTGTGAGACGGTGCGCGCGCGTGTGATTGTGTGTGTGAGACGGTGCGCGCGCGTGTGATTGTGTGTGTGAGACGGTGCGCGCGCGTGTGATTGTGTGTGTGAGACGGTGCGCGCGCGTGTGATTGTGTGTGTGAGACGGTGCGCGCGCGTGTGATTGTGTGTGTGAGACGGTGCGCGCGCGTGTGATTGTGTGTGTGAGACGGTGCGCGCGCGTGTGATTGTGTGTGTGAGACGGTGCGCGCGCGTGTGATTGTGTGTGTGAGACGGTGCGCGCGCGTGTGATTGTGTGTGTGAGACGGTGCGCGCGCGTGTGATTGTGTGTGTGAGACGGTGCGCGCGCGTGTGATTGTGTGTGTGAGACGGTGCGCGCGCGTGTGATTGTGTGTGTGAGACGGTGCGCGCGCGTGTGATTGTGTGTGTGAGACGGTGCGCGCGCGTGTGATTGTGTGTGTGAGACGGTGCGCGCGCGTGTGATTGTGTGTGTGAGACGGTGCGCGCGCGTGTGATTGTGTGTGTGAGACGGTGCGCGCGCGTGTGATTGTGTGTGTGAGACGGTGCGCGCGCGTGTGATTGTGTGTGTGAGACGGTGCGCGCGCGTGTGATTGTGTGTGTGAGACGGTGCGCGCGCGTGTGATTGTGTGTGTGAGACGGTGCGCGCGCGTGTGATTGTGTGTGTGAGACGGTGCGCGCGCGTGTGAGGGTGTGTGTGAGACGGTGCGCGCGCGTGTGATGGTGTGTGTGAGACGGTGGGTGCGCGTGTGATGGTGTGTGTGAGACGGTGCGCGTGTGATGGTGTGTGTGTGAGACGGTGCGCGTGTGATGGTGTGTGTGAGACGGTGCGCGTGTGATGGTGTGTGTGTGAGACGGTGCGCGTGTGATGGTGTGTGTGAGACGGTGCGCGTGTGATGGTGTGTGTGTGAGACGGTGCGCGTGTGATGGTGTGTGTGAGACGGTGCGCGTGTGATGGTGTGTGTGTGAGACGGTGCGCGTGTGATGGTGTGTGTGAGACGGTGCGCGTGTGATGGTGTGTGTGTGAGACGGTGCGCGTGTGATGGTGTGTGTGAGACGGTGCGCGTGTGATGGTGTGTGTGTGAGACGGTGCGCGTGTGATGGTGTGTGTGAGACGGTGCGCGTGTGATGGTGTGTGTGTGAGACGGTGCGCGTGTGATGGTGTGTGTGAGACGGTGCGCGTGTGATGGTGTGTGTGTGAGACGGTGCGCGTGTGATGGTGTGTGTGAGACGGTGCGCGTGTGATGGTGTGTGTGTGAGACGGTGCGCGTGTGATGGTGTGTGTGAGACGGTGCGCGTGTGATGGTGTGTGTGTGAGACGGTGCGCGTGTGATGGTGTGTGTGAGACGGTGCGCGTGTGATGGTGTGTGTGTGAGACGGTGCGCGTGTGATGGTGTGTGTGAGACGGTGCGCGTGTGATGGTGTGTGTGTGAGACGGTGCGCGTGTGATGGTGTGTGTGAGACGGTGCGCGTGTGATGGTGTGTGTGTGAGACGGTGCGCGTGTGATGGTGTGTGTGAGACGGTGCGCGTGTGATGGTGTGTGTGTGAGACGGTGCGCGTGTGATGGTGTGTGTGAGACGGTGCGCGTGTGATGGTGTGTGTGTGAGACGGTGCGCGTGTGATGGTGTGTGTGAGACGGTGCGCGTGTGATGGTGTGTGTGTGAGACGGTGCGCGTGTGATGGTGTGTGTGAGACGGTGCGCGTGTGATGGTGTGTGTGTGAGACGGTGCGCGTGTGATGGTGTGTGTGAGACGGTGCGCGTGTGATGGTGTGTGTGTGAGACGGTGCGCGTGTGATGGTGTGTGTGAGACGGTGCGCGTGTGATGGTGTGTGTGTGAGACGGTGCGCGTGTGATGGTGTGTGTGAGACGGTGCGCGTGTGATGGTGTGTGTGTGAGACGGTGCGCGTGTGATGGTGTGTGTGAGACGGTGCGCGTGTGATGGTGTGTGTGTGAGACGGTGCGCGTGTGATGGTGTGTGTGAGACGGTGCGCGTGTGATGGTGTGTGTGTGAGACGGTGCGCGTGTGATGGTGTGTGTGAGACGGTGCGCGTGTGATGGTGTGTGTGTGAGACGGTGCGCGTGTGATGGTGTGTGTGAGACGGTGCGCGTGTGATGGTGTGTGTGTGAGACGGTGCGCGTGTGATGGTGTGTGTGAGACGGTGCGCGTGTGATGGTGTGTGTGTGAGACGGTGCGCGTGTGATGGTGTGTGTGAGACGGTGCGCGTGTGATGGTGTGTGTGTGAGACGGTGCGCGTGTGATGGTGTGTGTGAGACGGTGCGCGTGTGATGGTGTGTGTGTGAGACGGTGCGCGTGTGATGGTGTGTGTGAGACGGTGCGCGTGTGATGGTGTGTGTGTGAGACGGTGCGCGCGTGTGTGATGGTGTGTGTGGATGTGTGTGTGTGTCAGTGCGATGGTGTGTGTGTGTGTGTGTGAACATCGTGCTGTTTCCTTCCAGGACAATAAATAGGAGGCGGAGCGCCTTTCCCCCCATCTTATCAGTGTTAGGTGGTAACAAAACAGTCATGCCGATTGGGAGGGTTAGGTTAGGGTGAACCTAAACAGTTTGAAGTGCTTGTTGGCTGTAGGTGGACAGGTATTCAGGTCCTTTGCCCACGTTTCCCTGACGGGATAGCTGCCTTCCTTTTTTTTCTTTCAATTGTTTAAATGAACGGGAGCGTGCGTTTTGTCTTTGTGCTCACCTAGTTTTCGGCCGTGCCTTAGTTCCCTGACCAAGGATTGAACCTCTGCCCTCTACGCTGGAAGCGCAGCGTCTTGACCACTGGCCCTCCAGGGAAGCCCCTAGGACCTCTTCTGTACTAGTAATAGAGAATCCTTTCCGGCTGTACATGCAGCAAGTATTTCTCCAGTTTTGTTTTTCTTTTGCCCTTTGGGTTTGTCTATAACTTGTCTTTTGCATTTGAACGTTAATGTTTCTGGACCCACTCAAGGGGCTCTCTCAGTAGTGGTTACTGGGGGCTTTCAGCGAGTGGGAGGATGCCCCCGTGTCATCAAGCTCTTCCTGGAAGTGCATTTCATGGTGGGACAGTCTGGGGTCATCCCTCTTGGCTCATGTCAACCTAAACAGGACATTCTGTGCAGTAACAGAGATTACACTTTGTTTGTGGGAAAATCAGAGATATGTGAATGGGTGTGTGCGTGCGAGCCTGTGTAGGGAAATGGGGCAAGACTTACCCAATTAGCAAGTTTTTAAAAACGCCCTTTGACCAGCCTTAAAAATCCACTTCCTTTTCAGCATAGAGCATGGCCTGGCTCTTCCCCGAGCCCTGAGCCCTCCCGAGTCATGGGGGAGCCCCTGGAGAGGGAGGCAGCCAGCCAGGGGAGGGTTGACTGAGCTCAGCACATGGGCGTCGAAGGCATCCGGGCTTCCCCCAGCACCCGGGGGCTCCCCAAAGGCAGACGAGGACAGGAGTCCTTGCACCCTTTCCAGCACATTGCATCAAGTGGGGAAGAGGTCGCATTTGCCCCAGACAAAGCCTATCCTCGCCAACAGGCTTCCCAGCACAGCGCCCTGGGTGGTGGTCACTGCCCGGGTCTCTCTCCACGCCCACTTCACAGATGGGGAAGCTGAGGCCTGGGGATGACTCTTCAGGAGGCAGACAGCCTCTTGCTATTCAGCTGTGGTTTTGCCTCTGGGAGACACGAGGCAGATGCCTCCAGGCTAGGCCTTGTTCGCCAAGGTTCCATCAGAGGTGAGAACAGAGCAGCTGGCATGCGGTAGGTGCTGGTGATGACAGAGGAGGAAGGGGTCGGAGTCGCTTTCCACTCTGGCTGTTTTCATGTAAGTGATGCCCACGAGGCCCCGGCCTGGGCAGGAAGGGATGAAGTCATGGTCTCGTGATGGGCCTGCTGGGACACATACCCTGCCTCCCGAACAAACGTTCAGCCACCCGGGAAGGTCAGATGGCCGACCTCCCCAGGAGGCCTGGGAGTGGGTCCGACTGGCGTGTCCCCATGGTTTCCCTGGGTGATGAGGAGAACGTCATGGCCCTGGACTCCTGGGGACCAGCGGCCTCAGAACAGAGCCCCGGCCCTGGGGATCTGAGACCGCTTTCCGGTCCTGGCACGCCTTCTCCAGCCTCAGTCTTCTCTTCTGTAAGGTGGGTCTACGGCCCTCCCCATCAGTGAGAGGCAGGCAGACTCGGTGTCTGCGTCAGCCCTACAGATGCAGAGTGTCCGGTCACTTCCCTGCACATCCCACCTGCCGCTTCCTGGTTCTCCCCGGCCCCAGCGGTCAACCGATGCTTCTGGAACATCAGAGGGCCTGGGCCTGGGGTTGCTGGACACAGAAGGTATGCCTTCCGGAGGTACGGCCGGCCACCTTGAGTGGGCACGGACTGGCTCTGAGGCCCGAGTGCCTGCCTCACTCCTTCCGGCCCAGACAGCAGACGGGCAGCTCCAGGCCAGCCCAGAGGCTTTCTGGTGAGGGGTGCTGGGTGGAGGCCCTGTCGGTACCGGCCATGGGGCCACGTGCCGACCCCTTGGTGTGGCGGCCTGGACCTCCGGCGGGGTCAGACCCAGCCAGGTGGGCAGTGGAGGGGGCAGTGTGCGGCAGACATGTGCCCTGGTCCAGCCTTCTCAGGCAGGAAGGGGGTCACCCTAAAGTCCTCCAGGGAGTCAGGAGTCCTGGCCCCCAGCTGGCGCTGGAGGCAGTGAGAGGGGCCCCGAGCCCAGGCCCCTCAGATGCTCCTCGGGCTGGGCAGGGTGGAGGGAGGACAGGACCCCGCCCGTCTGCAAAACTCTCAGGCGCTTGGAGTACTCGATTCCCCCGCTCCCCTCCCCTCCCTGCTCGGAGGCCAATTAATCAATAGAAGAACTCTCTGCTGTCGCACCTCTCTGAGCCCCGCAGGCTCCTACAAGATTGATTAACACAAACATCAATTTCTCGGGCTGCACGTCTCCGAAAACACGGCACTTTTTCAGATTGAATTGCTACTGTGTGCCCGGTGTAAACAGAGGAGAGGGTGTAGAGTGGAGGATTTGTGGCTGCCCCCACTGCTGCGCCCTAGCTGGTGGCTGTTACTGCAGGTTGGAGGGGGTGC
>SJYX01005764.1:30639-50710 GCA_006410675.1 Oreotragus oreotragus
CCCCCCCCACATCCTGTAACAGGAAGCCAGTGATTCTGCCCCACCTTCCAGAGGGCAAGAGCACATCCCTGGGAGGAAGGCCGCTGCCTTTTCACCCCGTCCTTTATCTGGAAAGTTCTGTGCTCTCTCCCCCGGGGTTGGGGGGGAGCGGGGTGAGTAACACAGCTGCGAGAGGACTAAGGACTTTTTAAATAAGAGTCAGAGCCCTGCAGCACCAGGGGCTGGGGGTCCCCCTCTCTGGGTGGGGTGGGGGTGCCCTTTAGGAGGCGGGGAACTGGGGGGGCGGCAGGGGGCGCCCAGGAATACCTGTCTGGAAGGAAGCTCAGTTCTCCACCCGGGGTGAGGGGCGGGAGAGGCCATCAATCTGAGAGTTTTATTTACCTTGAACTACTCAGGCAAGAAGGCACATTATTTAGGGACTAGAATAAAAAGCCACTCACTTTACTTCAATTGACCATTTAGTTCAATTTGTGTGTTACTGCAGGTAATTACTCCAGTAATAACGTGCCGTAATCCCTGCTGATTGGGAGCTGGCCCCGGCTCTGTGTTAGCGCCGCGTGCAGTATACACTAATTACCCATGTGTTGCCATGGTTATTTGCATGGACGCCGTGTTAATGACACCCTGGAAACATAAAGCAACAGAGAGTTTTGAATTAAATCTTTGTGTTCTCTTAGAGCTAAAAGTGCATTTCGCACCAAATAATCATGAATAAAATGAGATCATCGTGGCGGAGTTGCCAGGAAGCTGATTAACTGAATGCAGAAATGGGACTTTACTCTGCTCGAGAATTAGCACCTCCCAAACGTTGTCGGTTGCTAGGCAACCCCCACGATGACATCACTCACGCAGCCACGCTGCCCACGGTGTCATCTCTGCATATTTGTAGCGTCTCCGTGGAGAGGCTGTACGTTATAGCGATGACATTATTTTTCTCCCGGATGATGGGTATGAATGGGGGTGGGTTTCGAGGGCCGTGCAGAAAGAATTTGGGAACACCCATGAGCCTCTTCCTCTGGGCAGTAGATGCTTTCTTTCCAGCGGTTTACAACAAGGGGTCCAAGTGAAGAGATGTGTGTCACTGCACGTGTCTGAGAGCTCGGGCAACGGTGGGTCCACCTCCTGCCTGTGAACAGGCAGCTAGACGTGCACCCAGCCTGGGGGGAGTGGGGAGGATGCAGTCCCCCAGCGGGGGCGTGCGCCCCACCCCTGGCCCTGCTGGCCCTGGTTCCCTCCTTTAGCTTAGAGCCAACACCAGGAGGAAATAACCAGAGCAGGGACATGAGATGTGTATAAGAGACAGCGCATGAGGAGCCCCCTCCTCCTCCTCCTGTTTGTTCTTACCCCCCACCCCACCCCCAGTTGCAGCAGGAAAGCCTCGCCTGAATTTCTTGTCTGACCTCTAGTCAACTTCTGTAGGTTAGGGGAGGTCAAGAGCCCGGAATGCTAACACCCGCCTTGCATGAGGAGCAACCTTGGGGCCCTGGAACTGAGCCTGGTGTGTGACCCCCCCCCAACCCCCAGAGGGGCTGGCCCCCCAGGTGGGCGTCTGCGCCTGTGCTCAGGCCCCAGCTGGCTGCAGGGTGAAGCTGCCCATTCAGGGCTTGGCCTTTCTGCTCAAAAACGTCCATGCCCTTGAATCCAACTTCAACACCCACCCAGGTTCTAGACTGGAAGGAAAGAAATAGGGCACCAGTGGGCAGGGTGCTTCTGAGCTGTGCTGGGGAACGAACTGGATGGTCTCGGGAGATCTCCATGAGCCGCACGCCTGCAGCTTCAGCTCTAGCCCAGGGCCCTGCTGGCCTGGGGACCACAGGGAGTGTGGACTAGAAGGAACCGCAGTTGCCCTACCCTGAAAGGAACACCGCAGACTCTAGGAATCAGTGAACTAAAATGGACTGGAATGGGTGAATTTAACTCAGTTCAGTTCAGTCGCTCAGTCATGTCTGACTCTTTACGACCCCATGAATCGCAGCACGCCAGGCCTCCCTGTTCATCACCATTTCCCGGAGTTCACTCAGACTCACGCCTATCGAGTCCATGATGCCATCCAGCCATCTCATCCTCTGTTGTCCCCTTCTCCTCCTGCCCCCAATCCTTCCCAGCATCAGAGTCTTTTCCAATGAGTCAGCTCTTCTCATGAGGTGGCCAAAGTACTGGAGTTTCAGCTTTAGCATGATTCCTTCCAAAGAAATCCCAGGGTTGATCTCCTTCAGAATGGACTGGTTGGATCTCCTTGCAGTCCAAGGGACTCTCAAGAGTCTTCTCCAACACCACAGTTCAAAAGCTTCAATTCTTTAGCGCTCAGCCTTCTTCACAGTTCAACACCTGTCTCTTATACACATCTAGATGTGTATAAGAGACAGGTGTGTGTGTGAGACGGTGCGCGCGTGTGATGGTGTGTGTGTGAGACGGTGCGCGCGCGTGTGATGGTGTGTGTGTGAGACGGTGCGCGTGNAGGTCTGTCTAGTCAAGGCTATGGTTTTTCCAGTGGTCATGTGTGGATGTGAGAGTTGGACTATAAAGAAAGCTGAGCACTGAAGAATTGATGCTTTTGAACTGTGGTGTTGGAGAAGACCCTTGAGAGTCCCTTGGACTGCAAGGAGATCCAACCAGTCCATTCTGAAGATCAGTCCTGGGATTTCTTTGGAAAGAATGATGCTGAAGCTGAAACTCCAGTAATCTGGCCACCTGATGTGAAGAGCTGACTCAATGGAAAAGACCCTGATGCCGGGAAAATCGAAGGTGGGAGAGGGGGACGACAGAGTATGAGACGGTTGGATGGAATCACCGACTCCATGGACATGAGCTTGAGTAAAGTCCGGGAGTTGGTGATGGACGGGAGGCCTGGCCTGCTGCGGCCCATGGGGTTGCAAAGAGTCAGACAGGACTGAGTGGCTGAACTGAGCTGCCAGCCCATGCCCCTAGTCCAGAGCCAGGGCTTGAGGCTGTGTCCAGGGATGCTGGGGATGAAGCAGGCCCAGTCCTGGAGGCAGCAGGCAGCTTGGCTCCCGGTCTGGCCGCCTGGCCTTTCTCTGCCGCTCTGTCCACACCTCCGCGGGGTGCCGCCCCTCTGAAGACCCTCGCTGTGGGGGCTGCGGTGCTCTGCTCCTGTCTGCTCTTCTGGGCCTGTGCCCCACCCGGATCAGGTACCTGCTCCCACAGCAAGTGCCAGGCGTCCAGGGCCCCCGGCACCCGGCCCCTCCATCCCTCATCTCTGCAGGTTCCCGCGTTTTTGGCCCCACCATGCCTGTTGGGTTCATCACGCACCATGCCTGTTGGGTTCATCACGTGACTTTTATCACTGGCGCGGTGGATGGGAGAAGGGGCCTCCCGAGAGCTGGGTGCGTCCTTGTTCTGGGATGCAGCCGGCTCCGTGTCTGTCTTGGTTTCTGCAAGTTGGAGTAGGGGAGGTGGTCTTGCCCCATGAGGCGAATCGGCCCCCGCCACCCCAGGATGCAGATGCAGCCGTGGGCTCTGAACTCACGTTTTCCTTCCCTCTTCGTGTGTCTCCGCTGACGCGGTTCTGCACGGGTGACGTGTGGAGGCGGTGATAAGATCGGGGGCCTCTTTCAGCTTCGCTCAGACTCAGGGCCTCCTGGCCCCTCTCTGACCACAGCCTTCCTCTCCCTGTCCTCCACCCCCATGAAGCCCCTCGCCCTCCCAGTTTCAGCTCAGACATCGCTCCTGAGAGAAGCCCTCCCCGACCTGGCCAGATTGGCCCCTTCACACTCCCGCCCTCCAAGCTCCCCCTCGGCCCCGGCTTGGCCTTGATGGCATTTGGGAGCCTTGCGGGCTCTGGGTCAACCTGCAGGGAGGCGGCGCTGGTCCGGAAGGCTGGCTCCTGCCCGTCCTGCCGCAGGGCCACAGCACATCTCTCCGGCAGGAGTCAGCCCAGGCCCGGGCTCCCCCGCCTCCTCGACATCCTCGGGTGCTGCCTCTGCGGGTGAGAACCTGCTGGGACCGCTGATTTGGGTCCTTGTAGCCTCGACCTGGCCTCTGGCTGCGCAGACTCCTCCGGGGACCGCTCACAGGCCTGCCCTCCCTGCCCCTCGGAGTGGAGGCCGAGGCAGCTCCACGCTGGCGCAAGCCCCGAAGGGCTCTTTCAGGGGTCCAGGGTGACTTCCTGTTTGAAGATCTGCAGAGTTTACGGAATTTGAGAAACGCTCTGTTAATAAAGGCAGAAGCAACCTTTGACCCCTCCCCCCCCACATCCTGTAACAGGAAGCCAGTGATTCTGCCCCACCTTCCAGAGGGCAAGAGCACATCCCTGGGAGGAAGGCCGCTGCCTTTTCACCCCGTCCTTTATCTGGAAAGTTCTGTGCTCTCTCCCCCGGGGTTGGGGGGGAGCGGGGTGAGTAACACAGCTGCGAGAGGACTAAGGACTTTTTAAATAAGAGTCAGAGCCCTGCAGCACCAGGGGCTGGGGGTCCCCCTCTCTGGGTGGGGTGGGGGTGCCCTTTAGGAGGCGGGGAACTGGGGGGGCGGCAGGGGGCGCCCAGGAATACCTGTCTGGAAGGAAGCTCAGTTCTCCACCCGGGGTGAGGGGCGGGAGAGGCCATCAATCTGAGAGTTTTATTTACCTTGAACTACTCAGGCAAGAAGGCACATTATTTAGGGACTAGAATAAAAAGCCACTCACTTTACTTCAATTGACCATTTAGTTCAATTTGTGTGTTACTGCAGGTAATTACTCCAGTAATAACGTGCCGTAATCCCCGCTGATTGGGAGCTGGCCCCGGCTCTGTGTTAGCGCCGCGTGCAGTATACACTAATTACCCATGTGTTGCCATGGTTATTTGCATGGACGCCGTGTTAATGACACCCTGGAAACATAAAGCAACAGAGAGTTTTGAATTAAATCTTTGTGTTCTCTTAGAGCTAAAAGTGCATTTCGCACCAAATAATCATGAATAAAATGAGATCATCGTGGCGGAGTTGCCAGGAAGCTGATTAACTGAATGCAGAAATGGGACTTTACTCTGCTCGAGAATTAGCACCTCCCAAACGTTGTCGGTTGCTAGGCAACCCCCACGATGACATCACTCACGCAGCCACGCTGCCCACGGTGTCATCTCTGCATATTTGTAGCGTCTCCGTGGAGAGGCTGTACGTTATAGCGATGACATTATTTTTCTCCCGGATGATGGGTATGAATGGGGGTGGGTTTCGAGGGCCGTGCAGAAAGAATTTGGGAACACCCATGAGCCTCTTCCTCTGGGCAGTAGATGCTTTCTTTCCAGCGGTTTACAACAAGGGGTCCAAGTGAAGAGATGTGTGTCACTGCACGTGTCTGAGAGCTCGGGCAACGGTGGGTCCACCTCCTGCCCGTGAACAGGCAGCTAGACGTGCACCCAGCCTGGGGGGAGTGGGGAGGATGCAGTCCCCCAGCGGGGGCGTGCGCCCCACCCCTGGCCCTGCTGGCCCTGGTTCCCTCCTTTAGCTTAGAGCCAACACCAGGAGGAAATAACCAGAGCAGGGACATGGGGCCGTGTGTGGTGCTGAGCACCCCGCCATGGGGGGCATCCAAGGGGAAGCTGGACAGAGAGCAGAGAGGCAGAGGGGTTGGGGCGTGCAGTCGGCCCAGCTGACCTCAGCAGTCTCTCCCAGCTGTGCTGTGCTCTGGTTCTCTGGCGGCGTCTCCGCCCTCACTTCAGCCAGGCTGGCCACATGGTTGAGGCTTCTGGGAGCTTGAGGTCTGGCTGGGGACACAGGTGAGTGGACCCCAGTGAGGCGTGATCCTGACCTACCTCCTCCCCGTGGGAAGGGGCGAGCTTCCTGGAGGAGCTTTAGGAGGTCATGGCTGGAGTGCGGGTCTCCCAGGGCAGGCGGACGGGTGGGCTCTGGACTTCACCTGAGGGCACTGTGGAGCCACGGCGGCTTCAGCAGGGGAGGGCCACGTCTCCATCCAACCTGAAAATTGGCTTGCTCCAGGCGTGGCGGTGTGAAGCTCGCTGCGGGTAGCTCCGGGCACTGAAGCGCCCCTGGTCTCAAGATCTGGGCCCCAGATAGGGCTTCCCTCATAGCTCAGTTGGTAAAGAATCCGCCTGCAATGCAGGAGACCCTGGTTTGATCCCTGGGTTGGGAAGATCCCCTAGAGAAAGGGAAGGCTACCCACTCCAGTTTATTGGAAGGACTGATGTTGAAGCTGAAACTCCAATACTTTGGCCACCTGATGTGAAGAGCTGACTCACTGGAAAAGATCCCGATGCTGGGAAAGATTGATGGAGAAAGCAATGGCACCCCACTCCAGTGCTCTTGCCTGGAAAATCCCATGGACGGAGGAGCCTGGTAGGCTGCAGTTCATGGGGTCGCACAGGATCGGACATGACTGAGCAACTTCACTTTCACTTTTCACTTTCATGCCCTGGAGAAGGAATTGGCAACCCACTCCAGTGTTCTTGCCTGGAGAATCCTAGGGTCTAGGGAGCCTGGTGGGCTGCTGTCTCTGGGGTCGCACAGAGTCAGGTACAACTGAAGTGACTTAGCAGCAGCAGCAGCAGCAGCTGGGAAAGACTGAAGGCGGGAGGAGAAGGGGACGACAGAGGATGAGATGGTTGGATGGCATCACCGAGTCCATGGACATGCGTTTGAATAAACTCCGGGGGTTGGTGATGGACAGGGAGGCCCGGCGGGCTGCAGTCCATGGGGTCGTGAAGAGTCAGGCACGACTGAATGACTTTCCCTTTCACAGCTCCAAAGCCACCTCGTTCTTGCCTGGCCATCAGCTGCCCTCCCTGTGGGCTCAGAACAAACTGCAACCCTGCGCCCCTCCCCCCACGTCTTCAAACTCCCCCTGCTCGCCTCCACCAGCCAGCCCCCCATCAAGGAGGCTCCACCGTCCTCCTCCCTCCAGGCGGGCGCTTGCCTGTGCGGTCCTTCTAGCTCTTTCCCCCTGGGAGCACCGGGCTCAGCCCCATCACGCCCCTCCCCCTGCCCTTTAAATGCCTTCCACGTGGAGAAGGCTCCTGGGCTCCAGTCCACCCTGAGATCCAACCACCCATTCCGCTCCCCGATAGTGTCAGCCTCTCACAACCTTGACTGTGAGATTACGTAGCAGCCTGTCCAAACCGAAGCCTGCTGTCTTCCCCTCGTCCATCCGTTCCTTAAACGCCGCTGTCCTCCTCCGTCCAGCCCAGCTCACGCTGCTGCCCTGGTGGACACCCCCAGACACTGTTCTCCGTGCACCCTCTGCCTCGCCTCGCCCCTCCACCCACCCCAGGGCCTTTGCACCTGCTGTGCCCCACAGGAGCCCCTCGCGGGTGTTCTCACGGCTCCTTCCCTCCCTCCCTGGCTCACCTGCTGTGAAACGCCCACCGCACTCACGAGAAACAATATTCTTTATTCATGGAGAAGCCACCTGTCTCCCTCCTGAGGGTGGCAACTTTGCTCTGCTCACGTCACAATAGGAGCTGGTGTGTTGGTGATGGCAAGTGAGACACCAGGACTCCCAGCACAGGCAGCACGCCAGGGCCAGGATCCCTGGGCTCCCAGAACAAAGCGTGGGCGGCCACCTGGGGTCCTNCCCCCCCCACATCCTGTAACAGGAAGCCAGTGATTCTGCCCCACCTTCCAGAGGGCAAGAGCACATCCCTGGGAGGAAGGCCGCTGCCTTTTCACCCCGTCCTTTATCTGGAAAGTTCTGTGCTCTCTCCCCCGGGGTTGGGGGGGAGCGGGGTGAGTAACACAGCTGCGAGAGGACTAAGGACTTTTTAAATAAGAGTCAGAGCCCTGCAGCACCAGGGGCTGGGGGTCCCCCTCTCTGGGTGGGGTGGGGGTGCCCTTTAGGAGGCGGGGAACTGGGGGGGCGGCAGGGGGCGCCCAGGAATACCTGTCTGGAAGGAAGCTCAGTTCTCCACCCGGGGTGAGGGGCGGGAGAGGCCATCAATCTGAGAGTTTTATTTACCTTGAACTACTCAGGCAAGAAGGCACATTATTTAGGGACTAGAATAAAAAGCCACTCACTTTACTTCAATTGACCATTTAGTTCAATTTGTGTGTTACTGCAGGTAATTACTCCAGTAATAACGTGCCGTAATCCCCGCTGATTGGGAGCTGGCCCCGGCTCTGTGTTAGCGCCGCGTGCAGTATACACTAATTACCCATGTGTTGCCATGGTTATTTGCATGGACGCCGTGTTAATGACACCCTGGAAACATAAAGCAACAGAGAGTTTTGAATTAAATCTTTGTGTTCTCTTAGAGCTAAAAGTGCATTTCGCACCAAATAATCATGAATAAAATGAGATCATCGTGGCGGAGTTGCCAGGAAGCTGATTAACTGAATGCAGAAATGGGACTTTACTCTGCTCGAGAATTAGCACCTCCCAAACGTTGTCGGTTGCTAGGCAACCCCCACGATGACATCACTCACGCAGCCACGCTGCCCACGGTGTCATCTCTGCATATTTGTAGCGTCTCCGTGGAGAGGCTGTGCGTTATAGCGATGACATTATTTTTCTCCCGGATGATGGGTATGAATGGGGGTGGGTTTCGAGGGCCGTGCAGAAAGAATTTGGGAACACCCATGAGCCTCTTCCTCTGGGCAGTAGATGCTTTCTTTCCAGCGGTTTACAACAAGGGGTCCAAGTGAAGAGATGTGTGTCACTGCACGTGTCTGAGAGCTCGGGCAACGGTGGGTCCACCTCCTGCCTGTGAACAGGCAGCTAGACGTGCACCCAGCCTGGGGGGAGTGGGGAGGATGCAGTCCCCCAGCGGGGGCGTGCGCCCCACCCCTGGCCCTGCTGGCCCTGGTTCCCTCCTTTAGCTTAGAGCCAACACCAGGAGGAAATAACCAGAGCAGGGACATGGGGCCGTGTGTGGTGCTGAGCACCCCGCCATGGGGGGCATCCAAGGGGAAGCTGGACAGAGAGCAGAGAGGCAGAGGGGTTGGGGCGTGCAGTCGGCCCAGCTGACCTCAGCAGTCTCTCCCAGCTGTGCTGTGCTCTGGTTCTCTGGCGGCGTCTCCGCCCTCACTTCAGCCAGGCTGGCCACATGGTTGAGGCTTCTGGGAGCTTGAGGTCTGGCTGGGGACACAGGTGAGTGGACCCCAGTGAGGCGTGATCCTGACCTACCTCCTCCCCGTGGGAAGGGGCGAGCTTCCTGGAGGAGCTTTAGGAGGTCATGGCTGGAGTGCGGGTCTCCCAGGGCAGGCGGACGGGTGGGCTCTGGACTTCACCTGAGGGCACTGTGGAGCCACGGCGGCTTCAGCAGGGGAGGGCCACGTCTCCATCCAACCTGAAAATTGGCTTGCTCCAGGCGTGGCGGTGTGAAGCTCGCTGCGGGTAGCTCCGGGCACTGAAGCGCCCCTGGTCTCAAGATCTGGGCCCCAGATAGGGCTTCCCTCATAGCTCAGTTGGTAAAGAATCCGCCTGCAATGCAGGAGACCCTGGTTTGATCCCTGGGTTGGGAAGATCCCCTAGAGAAAGGGAAGGCTACCCACTCCAGTTTATTGGAAGGACTGATGTTGAAGCTGAAACTCCAATACTTTGGCCACCTGATGTGAAGAGCTGACTCACTGGAAAAGATCCCGATGCTGGGAAAGATTGATGGAGAAAGCAATGGCACCCCACTCCAGTGCTCTTGCCTGGAAAATCCCATGGACGGAGGAGCCTGGTAGGCTGCAGTTCATGGGGTCGCACAGGATCGGACATGACTGAGCAACTTCACTTTCACTTTTCACTTTCATGCCCTGGAGAAGGAATTGGCAACCCACTCCAGTGTTCTTGCCTGGAGAATCCTAGGGTCTAGGGAGCCTGGTGGGCTGCTGTCTCTGGGGTCGCACAGAGTCAGGTACAACTGAAGTGACTTAGCAGCAGCAGCAGCAGCAGCTGGGAAAGACTGAAGGCGGGAGGAGAAGGGGACGACAGAGGATGAGATGGCTGGATGGCATCACCGAGTCCATGGACATGCGTTTGAATAAACTCCGGGGGTTGGTGATGGACAGGGAGGCCCGGCGGGCTGCAGTCCATGGGGTCGTGAAGAGTCAGGCACGACTGAATGACTTTCCCTTTCACAGCTCCAAAGCCACCTCGTTCTTGCCTGGCCATCAGCTGCCCTCCCTGTGGGCTCAGAACAAACTGCAACCCTGCGCCCCTCCCCCCACGTCTTCAAACTCCCCCTGCTCGCCTCCACCAGCCAGCCCCCCATCAGGGAGGCTCCACCGTCCTCCTCCCTCCGGGCGGGCGCTTGCCTGTGCGGTCCTTCTGGCTCTTTCCCCCTGGGAGCACCGGGCTCAGCCCCATCACGCCCCTCCCCCTGCCCTTTAAATGCCTTCCACGTGGAGAAGGCTCCTGGGCTCCAGTCCACCCTGAGATCCAACCACCCATTCCGCTCCCCGATAGTGTCAGCCTCTCACAACCTTGACTGTGAGATTACGTAGCAGCCTGTCCAAACCGAAGCCTGCTGTCTTCCCCTCGTCCATCCGTTCCTTAAATGCCGCTGTCCTCCTCCGTCCAGCCCAGCTCACGCTGCTGCCCTGGTGGACACCCCCAGACACTGTTCTCCGTGCACCCTCTGCCTCGCCTCGCCCCTCCACCCCACCCCAGGGCCTTTGCACCTGCTGTGCCCCACAGGAGCCCCTCGCGGGTGTTCTCACGGCTCCTTCCCTCCCTCCCTGGCTCACCTGCTGTGAAACGCCCACCGCACTCACGAGAAACAATATTCTTTATTCATGGAGAAGCCACCTGTCTCCCTCCTGAGGGTGGCAACTTTGCTCTGCTCACGTCACAATAGGAGCTGGTGTGTTGGTGATGGCAAGTGAGACACCAGGACTCCCAGCACAGGCAGCACGCCAGGGCCAGGATCCCTGGGCTCCCAGAACAAAGCGTGGGCGGCCACCTGGGGTCCTACAGCGGCTCGCTTCTCCCGTCACAGAGTGAAGACCCTCAAAGAAGCAGAACAAACACCCAGCTTCCAGCTGCCATCACCACGAGTCTATGACACAGAGGCCACCTCTCCCCACACAGAGGGATAGTGGCGTGAGGTCAGCGCAGAGGACGGCCCGCCACGCGTCCTGCTCTCGCCTGTCGCTGACGGCAGAAGATGCTGGTGTCACTGGAGCCCAGTCTGGATCTAACCTGGCCTCGCAGAGCTCCTAGGCGTCGGGGTGACACCCGGGGCCCCGGGACGGCTGCCGCGGTGGTGGTCCCGACGCAGACGCTGATGGAGCCCAGGGTCCCGGCGACGCCGCAGAGGCTGTGCACTTGGTCCCAAGGCCTTCGGAAGTGAGGTGGGTGTTCCCGGTGGATTTGGAGCCTGAGCCCGGACACCGTCCCCCGTTTCATCACCACATCACCAGTGAGCAAGTCCGGCTGACCTTCAGGCCCCTGAAATGCTCTCCAGGGTGAGACCAAACCTGAGAATGCTGACTGCCCACCATCTTTGCCTTCTTCAGAGGCAGCTCTAATACGCTCGGCCAGCTCTCTCCTAAAAACCTCTGTGGCTGTTCATTCAGCAAGGAAAAACTTGGCCCACATTGCTTTACAGTCAGGGCAGGGACCCCCGCAGCCCCGGGCGTGAGGTCCGCGGTTCCTCGGGCCTGGCCTCGGGCACACTCCGTGGGGGGCCTCTTCCTCCGGGACCTCTTGGGTCTCCCCTTGTCGCGTCTGAGCCAAATTGTCCTGCTCACGGGAGATGTCCATCCATCCCCAGCCCCTTGTCCCTGCTGCCGCAAGCCACCCCGGCCACATGGGCAAGCCGAGGCTGCCCTCGCTGGATGCTGCTGGGGCTGGACCAGGCGCAGTCCAAGGGTCCGTGCTACCACGGCGGCCTGGCGGCGGGGAGGAGTCAAGACCAGCTTGGTGGATGAAGGCCTTAGAGGGTTTGCAGCAGAAGCTGGGCTTCAGGGTCTAACCCAGGAGCTGGGGCAGAGAGTGGTCCCCGAGAGAGAGGACCAGAGGTGCGCATGGAGGCACGTGGAGAGGACGGGGGTCCTCAGAGGGGTGCAGGTGGCCCAGGGTGGGGATGTGGGCTGCCGCTCATGGGGCTCTGGATTGGGGAGAGGGCTCTGAGACGGAGGGGCGGAGACACCCCCCGTGGCCCTGCTTCCGCCCAGCTCCGGGGGGGAGCACAGTCCTTGCTCTCCTCCGAGAGGCTCGGCCCAGGGGATCCGCACCCGAGTCCGCTCGGCCAGGAGGTGCCGCAGGGTCAGTGCACCAGAGGTGCGCATGGAGGCACGTGGAGAGGACGGGGGTCCTCAGAGGGGTGCAGGTGGCCCAGGGTGGGGATGTGGGCTGCCGCTCATGGGGCTCTGGATTGGGGAGAGGGCTCTGAGACGGAGGGGCGGAGACACCCCCCGTGGCCCTGCTTCCGCCCAGCTCCGGGGGGGAGCACAGTCCTTGCTCTCCTCCGAGAGGCTCGGCCCAGGGGATCCGCACCCGAGTCCGCTCGGCCAGGAGGTGCCGCAGGGTCAGTGCTGTTCCCGTGCATGCAGCAGCGGCATCCCCCTGCTCTGGTCAGAGACGGCCCCGCCTGGCCGGGCGAGGGTGCCCCTGGCAAAGGGGAGACTCCACTCTGTTGGCTGCTGTGGGCACCCAGCAGGAAGCATCAAGGGCAAGTCCTTCTGGACCAAACACGCAGCGTGATGTGTCTGCGTGCTCACTGGGTCGCTTCCGACTCTGTGCCACCCCATGCACTGCAGCCCGCCAGGCTCCTCTGCCCGTGGGCAGTCTCCAGGTGGGAATACTGGGGTGGGTTGCTGTGCCCTCCTCCAGGGGATCTTCCCGACCCAGGGATCGAACCCGAGTCTCCTACGGCTCCAGCACCGCAGGCGGATTCTTTACCACGGAGCCGCTGGGGAAGCCCCATAGCCTGGCAGAGGCGCCAAAACCTTGCCTTCATCAACCGAACGGAGGTGAGGGTGTCCAAGACCCACTTCATAAATCACATCTGCCCTCTGTGCGGGGGACGATAACAGCCCCCGGGGCTCCGGACCTGGCTGGATGGGGCCGGGGCGGCGGGGGCCCTTGCCACCCGGCCTCGGACTTGCGCTTTGGGGCAGGTGCCGGCTGCGTTTGCCATGGGGCTCTCTGTCCTCTGCTGCTTGTCAACAACCTGCCACCTGTTGGGCATCCGGGGCTGGGGCAGCGTGGTGTAGGGAGCCAAGCAAGAATTTACCTCTTGCAGGCTGCAGACTCTGCTCAAGCAGTCTCACCTAGTAGAGCCCCATTTTCCTGGTCTCTGACTGGGGAGGGCCTCTGCCTCCGAGCTGCCACGGCGCTGCTGAAGGCTGTGTGGGGATGGAGAGCGAGCGGTTGGCTCGGCCAGGCCGTGGGGACCCCCCGGTGAGTGATGGCTCTCTCCCCTCCCCCAGCCCCGCTTCTGGGGCCCCGGGAAAGTGTGGGTGCCTGGTCTCCAGCTCCCCTGTAAGGGGCAGTCTCTCTGTGACTCCAGAAGTTATCTAGTAGGTCAGCATTTTTGAGTACCTACTGCAGGCAGTTTCCCAGGAGAAAGAAAGAGACCACAAAGATGCCGGTTCCAGGGACGGATCACCTTGGGGGAGGAGGGCGGACCGTCCGAGCCTTTCTTGTGGGAGTGAGAGCACAGGCTGGGGGGTGAGGGGTCCCCAGGGATATTCGGGGGTGTGGAGTCTGAGTGGCGTGGATCCAGAAGGCTCCCTCCAGGTGGCAGGGTGCCAAGGGAGCCCGGCAAGCCTCAGTGTTCCCATCAGGGAAATGGCACTAGAGTTGTGTGCCTTGTTCACAAGGACTGGGAAAACACGGGAAAAAGGAAGGTGGAAGGGGTTTACCCTCATGGCCTGTGTGATGATGGCTAAGGGCATGGATTCTGGAACGGGCCCCACACCCCGGGAGATGGGTGACCTGGGGCTAAGGCGCTTTATCTCTTGGTGCCTCTGTGCTCTGGTTTGAAAACTGGGGCTGATGATAAGCCCTGCATCCTGGGGTTGCTGTGCGGGTCAGGGTGTTCACAGACCTCTGGCCCTTAGGGAGTCCAGGCCCCCAGGGAGGACCGGGACCTGTCAGCCATCATCACTGGGCGTTCTGTGTCAGCTACAAACTGGCACTTACCAAGAGCATTGTCGTGATTGAACAGCAGAGGCCTTTGCCGTCTGCCTCTATGGAGACTGAACTCTGGGCTGCTAGCTGTTGACCTTCAGCGACCCCGAGGGAGCTCAGGGTGGAGGGAGGCACTCTGAGCTCCAGGGAATCTGGTGGGACAGGTCTTTACATAGCTGGATGTCTTTAGGAACAGATTTTGTGATCTCAACCTTGCGTCTCCTCATATCTAGAGAAGCACTAAATCCCTTCATGGTGACTTCAGAGCCTCATGACTAACTGGAACCCTTTTGTAAAATGAGCGCTTCATGGCATTAAACCCCCCCTTGACCAAAACCTTGTATATTGGCCTCCGCTCACTGCTGCTCTGGAACAGACTCTCAGAGCCCTGCCTCCCAGGCTGCGATCCTCATTCTCCCCAAATAAAACTTGGCTCGCAGTGCTCAAGTTGTGCCTCGTTTTTAGCCAACGCTTGTCTCCTCTCTGCTCTCAGAGTGGGACCGGCTGTCCCCAGGGCAGCCGCTCAGGTGTGCCACGCTCAGGAGCGGGGGCCACTTGGACCTCCCCAAGGAGGCAGCAAGCCGTGAGGACAGTGGCCCTTCTGGTTGCGTTTGGAGCAGGGGAGTCTGAGCGCTCCCTCCTTCCCGAATCCCAGGAGAAGCCAAGGAAGGGTGAGCACAGGACAAAGACACAGCAGGAGGGACCGAGCCAAGGCCCGTGATTTCCTGCGGCTGCGGCTGCGGCTGCGGAGGGCGGCTGGCCTGGTTCGTCATCGCCCATCCCTCAGCCCAGGAGGGTGGGAGGGGGCGCGCTGGCTGAGAGGGTTCAGCCCAGAGAAGCCGCCATCCTGGGTCTGGTGCGGGGAGGGGGTGGGGGTCTGAAAGCCCTCCCCCGTCTCTCCTCCCCTCCCCTGATTTGAGTGCAGGGCCTCATTTCCTGGGAGCGCTGGTGATACTGTCTGCCTCTGGGGATGCTCTGGGAAGGGGCATAGAGGGGAGGAAGGTCCTCCAGCCCAGCCCAGCCAGGAGAGTGGGCGAGGGCCTATCTGCTGGGGACCCTCTCCTGCCCTAGGTCTGCACCAGCTCCTAGCCGGCCAGTGGCTGCGGCTGGAGGCCCCACCCTGCCTGAGGTTGGACTGGGCATCCCTCTGGGCCACACCAGGGTCAACCCGGACCCCTGTGCCTTTCCTGTGCTTGTAGGGGTGTGGCTGCCCAGCGCGAGGAGAGAGGCTGCCGTGAGGGGAAGGGGGGCCCCAGGAAAGATGATGGGCTCTGCCCTTGGCCTGGACTCTCTGTGGACCCAGAGGTGGGTGCAGACAGCAGGACTGGGCAGAGCCCCCTCCTGCCTGGGGCAGCTGCTGGCCTGGAGGGGGCGGGGCCTGGCACTGAGCCTGAGCTCCTAGGGGAGAGCTTGGGGCATGAGCGGGCCACCCGCCCCGGCCCAGGCAGAGGCTCTGCACCCCGGCGCTGTGTCCGCCTTTGTGGTACGATCTGGGGGGGTGTCCCTCCAGTTTCCTCATCTGAAAATGGGTTGTTGACAGCCCGGGGTCATGGGCTGCCACAGGGACAGTGGGCACCCACGCGGGTCTTCACTGAAGTTGACGGTTCTTCGTGGGGGAGCCAGAGAGGCCGAGCTATTCAAGATGGTGAAACTGAGGCTGGGAGTGGGTGGCCAGTGGGCACCTTGGCCCAGGCTGGACGGAGTGCCCTGGCGCGCTGAGGACAACCCTGAGGGGCTCCCTGCACCCCCGATGTAACAGCCGTTCTCAGCCTCCCTCCCTACTGCTGCTCCACCGAGGTCCCCAAACATGTCCCCAGCTCCTCATCACAGCTTGGACCCAAGGTCCCCGGCCGTGGGGATCTCTGCCCCTTCAGGGGTCCCCGGATCCATCACGAGGGCACCAGCGTGGCTGGTTGGCCCGCAGTGGGGGCAGGGCAGCCTGCAGCTGGCGTGGACAGATGGACGGAGGGCCACTGCACAGGGCCCTCCCCTCGCTCTCGCTGCAAGCCACAGCTATTCCCCAACTCCTTGATTTTTCATTAAAACAGCCACCGGCTCCGAGCTGCCAAGGTCACGGGGCTGCCAAAGGAGCTGAATGCGGGCTGCTATGCTGGCCGCTAGCGTCCTTGAGGCAGCGGCTGCTGGCGCGATCAGACACCCAGGACACGCCAATCTCCGCCTGTCCAGCAGTGATGGTATCGGGGCCTGAGTGATCTCCCTGCGGGCAGCCCTCCCTGAGGAGCAAAGGGACGCTCGTGGGCTGCTGGTTGGCCCGAGGGGCTAAGAAAGGGGCCTCTCCCCGCTGTCCTCCCCCATCACCCAGCCGAGTTCACGCTCAGTTCATCGGCTACTGGGAAACATCATTCATTCCATCCTCTTCTGGCTGGAAGGCCTGGGCCAGGGCGGGCACAACCCCTGCGTGCTGCCCACCCGAGGTGTGTGGGGGGGGCACCAAGGGGGCAGCAGCCCGCTCCTGGGCCTCTTCAGGAGCCAGGGTCCCATCACCTCATTTACAAAAGGGCTGGGATTCTATGTGGTCCTGTTGCCACCACAACCTGCCAAGTAAAGGCGTGTGCAGGGGTGGGACTCCTACGCCACCCCCCCGCCCAAAGCTGGAGACTCGGGGTCCCTGAGCCTCGCTGCCCACCCCAGGGGTTCTCACGGTGGCCCACACGTCAGCACACAGCGGCCCATGGGCAAGGGGCTGGAGCTGGGGGCCACGAAGACTGTTCTGGGCTGAGAAGCCGTTGTAGATCTTGGCTAAGCAAAAGCTAGCAGCAGCCAGAACGTCCGTGTCTGGGGAGCGGATCGCCGGAGGCCAGGCCAGCGGGGAGCGCCTTTGAGCGGCGAAGAGGCTGCAGGACCGGGCCTAGCCTCTGGCGCCCACGGTCCCCCAGGACCACACGCTGTCCGGTTCCACTCACGGGGCCGTCCGCCGGGCACAGAGGGCGGTGACCCGCCACCTGCAGCTGGGGTGGGGCGGCCTGACCGTAAAGGGCAGAGGGGGGTGTGCGGGTGCTGGCTGGGGCTAGATCTGGACGCTTACACAGCCGCGCAGACGCGTCCCAGATCTCAGAAGGGTGCACAGGAAAGGGCGCGTTTCTCTGCGTGTAGATTACACAAGAACCGAACGACGAGAAAGCTCCGAGAAAGCTCCCTTCCCCTGTTCCAGACACAGTCGGCACCGGGGTGGGTCCAGGCGGGACCCCCTGCTCAGAAGCCAGCCGCGCTGGAGCAGGGCCTGTGGCGTCTGCCCCAGGGTCCCCGCTCGGGCCCAGAGCCGCTGCTCCATGTGACGCTGCGAGAGCTCCCGGCCGAAGGTGGCCTGGCTGCCAGTTTCTGGTTCTACCCGGTCTGGGAGGGAGGGTCTGCGGGAGACAGAAGGCGGGGCTCTTCTGCAAAAGCAGCACCCTGGAGTTTCACTAAACAGGCAGACAGACGACCCCAGAGGAGTCCAGGTGCGGGGAGGGGTGGGCAGAGCTGGGATGGGGTCTCAAAGCCACTCAGCCCCTGGGCTTTTTTCCGATCAGATGGTGGGGAAGGTAACAGGGTAATGAAGTCTCAGGAGCTCTCTTGGGGAGGTGGCTCCCCCTTGCTCCTGTTTAATTGACCCTTCTCAGCTTTTTGGCTAAGATCAAATGTCGTATCGGGGCTTCCCAGGTGGCTCAGCTGGTACGGAGGACCCATCTGCCAGTGCAGGAGACGCCGGAGATGCAGGTTCGATCCCCGGGTCGGGACAGTCCCCTGGAGAAGGAAATGGCGGCCCACTCCAGTCTTCTTGCCTGGAGAGTCCCAGGGACAGAGGAGCCTGGCGGGCTACAGTCCACGGGGTTGCACAGAGTCAGACACGTGAGCACGCAGTGGGGAGGGTGTCCCTCTCCCTGTCTCCTTCTCAGGCAAGGCCGTGGCCTCTCCCCCCTCCCCTCCCCGGACAGCCCCCCATGGGGCATTCTGTGCTGTAGAAAATAGCTCCTGGGGGTGGGTCTCCCTCCCACCCTGCCTGGGAGTCATGAAGCTGCTCCGGGGTTGGGTAACACAGCCGCTTTCATGGGGCCCGGCATCTTTGATGTTGCGTGATCCCGTCAGCCAGGTCAGACCCGGACGCTGGGAAAGACTGAAGGCAGGAGAAGGGGACGACAGAGGATGAGATGGCTGGATGGCGTCACCGACTCGATGCACATGAGCTGGAGTGAAGTCCAGGAGTTGGTGATGGACAGGGAGGCCTGGCGCGCTGCAGTCCACGGGGTCACAAAGACACGAGAGAGCGACGGAGCTGGTCTGATAGCCAGGCGCGCCTGGCCGCTGGTGCTTGAGTTACTGCTGCCGAAGGGGACGGGGAGCCCCCAGCAGCCCCGCTGAGGGCAGGGAGGCTCTCACCTCCCGCGGCTCACCTCGTGGCAACCCACAGTGTGAGCCTGTGTGCAGGCTCCGGGCAGAGGGGCCCAGGCCGGGGGAGCAGTGAGTCCCATACACAGACGTGGCGCGGTGTCCGCGGGACGTGAGGAGGGAAGGGACCGCCGTGTTCCCGAGTCCTTGTGCTTGGCTCTGTGCCTGGGATGTTCGCATTTCAGACGAGGAACCTGAGGCTGAAGGAGCACAGGGAACCCACCCAGGCTGGCACTGGGCGCTTCTCAGGTGCTCCCCTGCCCCCCGCTTCCCAGACCAGCTGTGCCAGCTTCCCCGCCTGGGGCCTGGGCGCCAGCATGCTCTCAACCCCCTGGCGGTTTGCTAGGCAGCGGGACTCTGGGTTGGCCTGTTCTCCCTCATCAGACCGGTCCCTGTACTGTTTCATATGGAAATCAAAGGGGAAACAACTCAGCTCACATATGATTTTGAAAATGAAAGCGATATAATGTCCCAACTATGATATAAAGTAGGAACTGACTTTAAAAGAGAAAGTTGATCAGTGGTGTCCGACTCTTTGCGGCCCCGTGGACCATCCAGTCCGTGAAATTCTCCAGGCCAAAATACTGGAGTGGGTGGCCTTTCCATTCGCCAGGGGATCTTCCCAACTCACCATTAAAAAGCCAAGATCATGGCATCCAGTCCCATCACTTCATGGCAAATAGAAGGGAAAAGGTGGAAAAAGTGACAGATTTTATTTTCTTGAGCTCCAAAATCACTGTGGACAGTGACTGCAGTCATGAAATTAGAAGACGCTTGCTCCTTGGAAGGAAAACTGTGACAAACACAGCGGGACTCTGGGTTGGCCTGTTCTCCCTCATCAGACCGGTCCCTGTACTGTTTCATATGGAAATCAAAGGGGAAACAACTCAGCTCACATATGATTTTCAAAATGAAAGCGATATAATGTCCCAACTATGATATAAAGTAGGAACTGACTTTAAAAGAGAAAGTTGATCAGTGGTGTCCGACTCTTTGCGGCCCCGTGGACCATCCAGTCCGTGAAATTCTCCAGGCCAAAATACTGGAGTGGGTGGCCTTTCCATTCGCCAGGGGATCTTCCCAACTCACCATTAAAAAGCCAAGATCATGGCATCCAGTCCCATCACTTCATGGCAAATAGAAGGGAAAAGGTGGAAAAAGTGACAGATTTTATTTTCTTGAGCTCCAAAATCACTGTGGACAGTGACTGCAGTCATGAAATTAGAAGACGCTTGCTCCTTGGAAGGAAAACTGTGACAAACTTTGACAGTGTATTAAAAAGCAGAGACGTCACTTTGTTGACAAGGTCTGTGTGGTCAAAGCTGCAGTTTTTCCAGTAGGTGTTTACGAATGTGAGAGTTGGACCATAAAGAAGGCCGAAGATTTGGTGCTAATTGTGGTGCTGCAGTCCTGGAGTTTCAGCTTTAGCATCATTCCCTCCAAAGAAATCCCAGGGCTAATCTTCAGACGGGGAAGGCAATGGCACCCCACCCCAGTACTCTTGCCTGGAAAATCCAATGGACGGAGTAGCCTGGTGGGCTGCAGTCCATGGGGTCGCTAACAGTCGGACAGACTGAGCGACTTCACTTTCACTTTTCTCTTTCATGCATTGGAGAAGGAAATGGCAACCCACTCCAGTATTCTTGCCTGGAGAATCCCAGGGATGGGGGA
>SJYX01005764.1:58740-70060 GCA_006410675.1 Oreotragus oreotragus
GTGTGTGTGTGAGTGTGTGTGTGAGTGTGTCTGTGTGAGAGGGTGCATTGTGAGCATGTGTGAGGGTGTGTGTGTGTGTGAGTGTGTATGTGTGTGAGTGTAACTGAATCCCTCTGCTGTGTACTTGAAACAAACACAACACTCAAGCAGCTGTGCTTCAGTGTAAAGAAGAGTTTAGAGTCTCCCGCCCCCAAATGCCGTGGCCACCTGCACGGTCCGCTGTTGGAAATCTGTCATTCAGGCTGGCGGGACTGTGCCCGGTTGCTGCACCTGCAGCACTAACGTCTTGGCGTCCTCACCTGGGCTGGAACTCTGCAGGTGTGTGTTCTTGGAGTCCAGACTGGCAGCCAAGGGGCGGAGGAGCACAGCCCCACTCCAGGCCGCCCCAGCCAGGGCCGGGGTCCCTCCTGCCCCGGCTGGGCCCCTCTGGCCCGCAGAGCGAGCCCTCTCTGTGCGCCTGCTGCTGTCCCTGGGAGCCCGGGAGGGCAGCTTCTCCCTGCGCCGCCCGCGTGATCTGTCTGGCTGGACCCGCCGCCCTGTCCTCCCCGTGGCGATTGCATTTCGCACCGACTGGCTCAGAGTCACTGGGTTATTGGCTCATTTTTCATTTTGCATCTGTGGTAACCAGACTTGGAAATAAAAAGCAGGGCAAGGCCTAAGCCTGATGGGGAAGGGCTGCGTGGACGCCTGCAAATCGGGTGGGGCTTTCCGGTGGTGGTGCAGGGGAGGCGGCCGGCTCCCGCCCGGGCCCACCTGGGGTCTGGCCCCGGCCTCATTTCACTGCCGGGCCCGCATGGCTGGGGTTTCCCGGCTGCAAAGTGGGAGAGTAAGACCCACGTTGAGAGCTTCACGGCACAGAGTAGGTATTCAGCAAGTGCAGTTGTCATGATAACGGCTATAGGATGTTTCAACATTATTTTAGAGGTCACGAAAGAATAGAAGGGTTTCACTGGGGGCTTTTTTAGAAAACAGAGATATGAGAATGAGCCGTGGGACGGCTGGCCTGAGACTCGCTTCCTCTCTGATATTCAATTATCCTCCCCTCTCCCCCTGCTCCTCCTGTGATTTGATTACTTCGGTGCCCATGAGGCACTCCTGTCGACGCACTGGAGGAGTTAGCTGCAGCTCTTCTTTTCGGGGTGGGGCTGGTCTCCAGACCTCCTAAAAAAATCCTTTCGTTCTTGAGATTTGCAGCGGGCAGAGTGATGGTCCATGCACTTCGCTGTCTCGCTGTCCGTTTTATGGACAAGAGGGAGGAAATGACCAGCTCGACCCAGGTGGCGACACAGCAGCCGGGCTGGGGCTGAAACTCACGCGTCTGCATCTCGAGCGTTTGCTGTTTCGGGGTCCAGGCCCCATCCAGCGTCTACCTCCCTCGGGGCTTGGCGCTCGGCAGGCACAGTGGGGAAGGCGTCAGGCCCCACAGAGGCTAGCGCAGGGGACACACGCGGGTGGAGCATGGAACGGAGCGACCGGAGCTGCTGGGGGCTCTGGCGGCGGGCTTCGAGGGGACGCCCCTGTGGCCGGGGTCGGGGGCGCTTCTTCAGGTGGGACCATCTCAAGGAGGTGACCCAGGGATGGGATGGAGCCTGCAGGCTCTGGACCCGGGGGGCAGAGTGGCCAGCGGGCTGCGGCTGCTGCCGGAGCTGTGCGTAAGGTCACTGCGGGCCTGACCGGTGGGGTGCGTCCCGGCGCTTGAGCGGGGCCCTGGGACCAGGGGAAGGGGCAGCCGGTGCGCGGTGCCCGAGCTGGGCCATCTAGCCCCGTGCTTCAGCAGCCTGGTCTCAGGGTCTTGGGAATCTGGATTCGATGAAACCCACTTCTTGGAGAAAATGGCAAGCCCACCCCAAGAAAAGCCAGGCGCTCAGCAAATCTCCCTCCTCCTCCTGTGCAGGTTATTACGGGCCAGGAGGGATCATAAGCACTTTTCCGTGATGCTTGCTTGCTTTTCGGGGTCACGGACCCATCAGAGCGCTTGTGAATCTGAAGATTTTGTAGGTTCCTCGGTAGGTATGTGTATTGCTGGTCAAGTGATATCGCAGATCCTGGGTGACTCCCAGCCTGGTCTGGGCAGACCTGGGCACCTGCAGCTCACGGCCTCCCTGAGCCCTGGGGTCCCACTGGGCAGTGCGGTTGGTCAGGCCGTGCCTGGCCCAGCTAGCGCCCACGTGGTCCTCGGGCACCTAAGTTTTGAGTGACAGCGTTGCTGCTCCCCCACACGGATGCTCTCCTGTGCCAGGAGGCATGCGGTCTCTTTTCATCCTTTACGCTGGTGGCCAGAAGCCCAGGAGGCAGTCCGGGGAGTGGGCCCCCGGGGGGAAGCCCAGCACCGCCTCCGTGTCACCAGCCGTGGGCCGCTTCCTCCCCAGGCAGGTGGGCTCACACTGTGTCCAGGGTGCCTGCGGGCTGGTGGGGGGGGGGTGGTCACAGCACAGAGATGCCCAGCCCCAGCTCCCTGTCCCCTCTCGGTGGGATTGGGATGGGAGATCTAGAGGATCGGGGCTTGACTTGGGGGTGGGCAGAGGCGCAGAGTGCCTCCAGGGGCTGGGGCAGGTGAGCCAGGGGGTCCCCACTGCCCGTGGCCCCAGGACAGGGGCTCCCCAGGAGGTGCAGCGAGTCTGCCTCCAAGCGAGTGCCTCTCTCTCTCTAATGAGCCCCCATAAGTCACGCCTTTCACGTACAGTAGCCCTCCAGCAGTCCCGGACGCAGGCCTCTCCAGCACCCTCCCTGGGGCAGCTGATGGGCACCTCCCCAGTGCCTGCTGAGTCCAGGCTCTGCCGGGCACTGCCGGCTGGGCGGCAAGTTCCCAGGGCCGAAGAGGGGGTGGGGGAGTCGCGGCAGTTCTGCCTTCACAGGATGAAGGAGCGTGTCTTCTCAGGGGGCAGCGTGTCTGGGGTCCGGCCTGGCGATCTTTCCACACGTTGTGTTTGTCAACACACATTCCTTTAAGAGCAGTTTCTGTCACGGTGAAATTCACATTCCATAAAATGGGCCACTGCCAAGTGGGCCGTCTGGCGGCATTCGGTCCATTCACAGCATTGTGCTCCCAGCCCTCTGTCTGGGTCCAGAACCTTGTCACCACCCCAGAGGAAACTGCCCCCTCCCAGCCCTGGCAACCCCCAGTCGGGTTTCTGTCTCGAGGGATGTCCTTAGGCCGGACACTTCCCAGCCACACGTGGCCGTTCACGCCTGCCTTCTCTCGCCTGGGAGCTGGTCTTTGAGGTTCATCCACGGTGTTTTCCCCAAACTTCCTTCTTGTTGGTGATGTGTCTGAAGCCCCAGTTCTGGCTGCATTCCACACGCTTTACTTGATGTTACCCTGACACAGACACTGAGAGGTAGGTGTCAACACTGTGTGATTCCCTCTTGAAAGACAAGGAAGCTGAGGCTCCCTGAGGTTGGGCGACGCTGCCCGGGACTGCAGCTGGGGCTTCAGGCTCTCCTGTCCTTTGGACCCCGCTTCTGGCTCCTGCTCGTCTCTGGAGCCCCGGTCCCACCTCCGCCGCCTCCCAGAAGTCTTGGGCAGGGCCACCTGGGTGCAGAGCCGGTTTAGAGTTTAACCTGCTGGAGGGAAGATCCTCGCGGGCAGTGAACTCTTGTCCTCGGCCTTTGTGGGCCCCCTTGGACCTGTGCACGGTGGGCGCTTTATCAGTTAGCAGGCAGTGCCTCTTAATGGGCTCCCCGGGTTGGGGCCCCAGGACACGGCCGTGGCCTGGATAGACTTCTGGTGCTCTGCGGCCGCCCAGGGATCCCTGTGCCTGCAGGGGCGTTCCTTCTGTGAACCGCGGGTCAGCTGGTTTCTTGAACCTCTTTTTGACATAAAGGAAAATCGTGTGTTTGGAACACAGGATGCCACCAGGAGGGCCCGAATCTCTCACCTCCCTTCTAGAGCAAATAGACCGTTATTTCCCTTCCCTTTCTTTCTGCCCATAGTGGAGCAGATGTTAGCTTTCCAATAAACAGGGGAAAAAATAGATGAGAGACGTTTAGCAAACTATCACTCTGCAGCCAGAGTTATCACTCTGATTTCAACTGGGACCATAAAATTTTATGAGCTATTAAATTGTCCTAAAGCTCCTTTAACATACAAACTTGAGTGTCTGAGATTACCCATTAAGAAAAAGTGGGTTACATCAGGAGAGCTTTCACTGTTAACAATTGTGTTCAATCAATAAAACTTTTAACTAGCCGTGTTGCCCTGGGCAGATTACACGGGTCCTGCTGGGGACGGGCCAGCCGGTGGTCCTAGACCCATCCTTGAGCAAGGCCTTGGCTGCGGAGCGGGACGCTCAGCCAGGCCCGTCACCTCTGAGCATTCCAGGAGGTTCTGCTTCCTGCCTGGGCGTCTGCGATCAAGCGATAGCTTGAGCTGGGAGGTGGGCTTGGAGGCCAGCATGTCCTGGGGGTTCCCACCAGGAACCCGGCAGGGAGACCAAGCCCCAGGCTCCACTGTGGGTGGGAGCTACGCTTCTCAACGGTGGGGAACTGGGGGCTCCTTGGCTGTGGAGGCGCCTCCTCTGGGGTTGACCCCTCAGCCAGAGGGCTGTGTGAAAGGGGCCACTGCTGCCCAGCCAGGGCCCCTGGATCCAGGCAGGACCCTGACCTCAGAAGGGACGGGGGCCAGGAGGCACGGCTGCTGCGGGGGTCCCGGCCCTCGGTCCTCCGGCTGCATCCAGTCTGCTTCGGCTGGGGCTGGGCCACCCTGGGCTGGGCTGCTCAGAGGAGGCGCGAGGCCTGAGGGGCTGCCCTGCTGGGCCGATGGGCAGGGCGCCCTTGGAAGGGGGAGGAGGGAGGAGGAAGGGCTTGAACCGGGGGCTCTGTGGTCCTGGCTGGACCCTTCCCCACGTCCTCACCTGTAGGGTGGGGCGGGAGCCTCTGCTTCCTGGCCTCGCAGCTGTTGTAAAGTGCTCGAAACCGTGGCTGGGCCAAAAAAAGAAAGCAGATTCTGCAGAACAAAAGGAGGGATTTGGTAAATGCCTGTGGAAGACTGAGGTTGCTTTGTCCCCTGCCCGGGGAGGTGGGGCAGGGCTGGATGGATGGGGGCCAGGCTGCCCTGTTGGACGGGCAGGTGAGGCCGGGGCGCGTGGCCTCCGGAGTTTTCGTGAGCCCAGAGGGCCCTCCCAAGGCCGGAGGGCATGTGCTGGGGCAAGTTTAAGACCGCTTCTGTGGGCAGCGTGGTCATCTGCCTCCACCCCCGGCCCTAGGGTCCACATGACGGAAGACAGCAGGGCTGTAGAGGGGTGGGAGTGGGTTGGGGAGCCCCACCGGGCCAGGGCTGTGGAGCTGCAGCCCATGGTCGTCAGGCGTGGGTCTGGGTCTTCCGTGTTTCTTGGGGATAAGTGGGGGGCATGTTGGACTGTCCTGGGGTGAGAATGGTCAGTCCTGAGCTGCTGCTGCCCCAGAGGCCTGATTCCTGCACATCGCCCCAGCTACAGACTGCAGGGCGTGGGGCCCAGGGACGCTGGCCTTTCCCTGTGCCGGGCAGCCACTGTCCCCGCACCCGCGGTGCTCAGGGCAGCCGGGAGGCCCGGCCCAGGCGGCCGTCTGCAGGGCTGACCCTGGAATCCTAGCCCCTTGCCACAGTCCAGTTGGGCAATTCCCCGGGGGAGAGCTCTGCCCAGAGCCGGGCTTCCCATCCCCGCCTTTGGGTCAGCGCAGACACGTCCTCCTATCAGTGTTTACGAGCCGCCTCTAATCTCCCCTGCACGCCTCCAGAGCCCGCCTCTGTCTCCAGCTGGCTTCGCTGCAATGCTCTGGCCCCTAGGTCAGGGAGATGCATCTCCCAGGCCCGCAGCCCAGCCGCTGTGGTGCCTGCCGGCTGGGAGATGGCCCGGTCAGAGGCTTCCTGGGGCAGCCCAGGCAGTCGGGTTTGGGGGGCTGTCGGGGTGGGGGGCGTGGTCAGCGCGCAGACCTGGCAGGAAAGCAGGCCGGGGTCGAGGAGTGGGCTCTGCCAGACACCAATTAGCCTGGGATTCGGGGCCTGTGGCCTCCCCCGCCTGCCTGGTGGTGGGGCCTGAGATCCACTCCCCACCAGACCCTTCCTGTGAGACCCGTCTCTGGTTCCTGGAGTCCCACGACCCAGGGGCACGTCCGGGATCAGAGGGCCCTAAGCCTCGGGTTGGGAATGGTGGGGGGGTGCTGTCTGGAGTGCAAGCCAGACCCCTGCCAGCCTGGTCCAGCCCTGCTGCCAGCTCCAGGAGGGGCCCAGTGAACTGTGGGCCTTGGAAACGAGGGGGCAGAAGGTTCCCCCCCAACTTGAAACCTAAACTTCTGGGCCTTTGGCTCAAGGGTGACTTCTAGGGGCTCCAGATAAACAGTAGTGTGTTTCCAGAGCAAATTCACCCCGAAGCCACTTTTAGCTCATCCCACTCTAGTATGAATGAGCTTTCCAGACCAGCTTGAATGCAGAGCTGGGAGGGGCCGGGCGCTGTGCTTGGGCCTCTGCGAAGAGGGGAGTGGGGCAGACCAGCAGGTGCCTCCTGGCAAAACTGGACATCCCAAGGGCCCCCGGGAGGAGGGCCCAGGAGGAGGAGGAAGTGTGGCCTCAGTGTGGGGAGCTGAGCTGGGAAGGAGAGTCCGGCACTGGGAGCGACGAGAACATTCATGCGGGGGCAATGGGGAGCCAAGGAGGGCTGTGTGGCTGGACCGCCAGCAGCATATTTTGGGGAGGTGATGCCGGAAAGTAGCGTGAGGGCTGCAGGTGGGAGGGATGGAGGTGGGACCCTGGGCTCTCAAATGTCCGCTGAACCCAGTGAGAAATGCCCAGCAGGGAGGGTGAGGGCGAGGACTTGGGCTCTCCCTGCCCTTTAGCCGAAGTGGCTGTTTGACTTGGTGGCTTTGTCTTATGAAGTTGCCCCCAAACCCTCCAGGACCCCCTGCCCCAGAAGATGAAGCTCTGTGTTCCCTTGGGGGCAGGGAACACGCCCAGCTGCCCCAAGGCTTCTGGAAGCTGGTCTAGGAACACGGGCTCCGTGAGGTGTTAATGGGGTCCCCGGAGAAGGTCCGCGGGGCACGGAGGTCTCGGGCGTCCAGGCCAGTCCAGTTCAGTCACTCAGGCATGTCCAGCGCTTTGCGACCCCGTGGACCACAGCACGCCAGGCCTCCCTGTCCATCACCCGCTCCCGGAGTCCACCCAGACCCATGTCCGTGGAGTCGGCGATGCCACCTGCTCAGGTCAAAGCCTACATCCACCGCAGCTTGTTCAGCCCCAGTCAGCATCTCCCGGGCTCCCTAAGCCCTGTGCTGGGCAGGCCCTGTCCCTCAGACGTGAGCACGGCAGGGTCCCGCCAAGCCCCCCTGGTGGACGCTGACATGCCCTGCTGGACCCCGAGGGTGGGGGGGCAGGTATGTCAGGCGTCAGCCGGGAGGGAAGGCCTGGAGCTGCTGGCTGGGGGGTGCCCACGCCCCTCCCCTGGGAGGGGTGACCGACCACTCCAGTTGGGGGATCATGGCCCCGACTGCCCGGCCTGTGACCCAGCCATTTGGTCCTTGGGGGCAGAGGCAGACCCGGGCTCGCGTCCCTCTGTCCATCCGCTGACCACGTGGCCTCGGGTGCATTCGGTGGCCTTCCACAGCCTCCTCGGGGAACTTGAGGCCGCCCCCCACCGGGCGTCTGTGGCCTTTCAGGACAGTGACAGTAGGTCCCGTATGGACGCTCTCGGAGACCCAGCCTGGCCCCCAGGGGAGCTGCCAGCCTGGGAGGAAGGCTGCCACGGTCCGGGGCACGGCCCCTGAGAGGCCAGCACGGCCGCATCACAGCTCCTCCCTCAGCCTGGCTTTGCCCTGGCCCTCCGGCTGGGATGACACTTCGTGGGTTCACCCTTTTCCTGACACTCGGGGCGCACATGCTGGGACCAGCACAGGACCTACGGAGCGGTCCTGGGCGTGGGCCATTGCGCGTGTGCCCCGGGGCCGAGCACTGGGGGCAGCCCAGGGTGTGCCCCCGCCCCCACGCCCTCTGCTGCCCCAGCCCTCCCGGGCCGGGCCGGGGGAACACAACGCCGGTGTCCCCCTCTCTCTCCCAGGCACTTGAGAAAGTGGCTTCATTTGGCCTGCTGTTGCAGAGTGGCTTGGCTCACAGGTGCCCGGAGGCCCAGCCGGCCAGGGAGTCCCCCGCCAGCCGAGGGGTGGAGGGTCTGGCGGCGCTGGCATTGGCTGGCAGCCCCCGCGGCCCCTCCCTGCTGCCCGGCTCCCAGATGGGCCTCCTGGCCGGGACTCCGCCCACTGCAGCCAGGCTGGAGGACGCTCCCCGGCCCCCCGGGGCTGCCCTGGGGGTGCGGGCAGGAATTCAGGGCCTTGGCTCCTCCCGCGCTGCCTGGCCGCCGCGGCGAGGACAGAGAGGCTGCTGGCCGGGAGCCCTCACCTCGGGCGGCTGTTGCAACCCTCTGAGGCACACAAGCGGGCGGCGGGGGGGCCCCCTCGCCGGGCACCGAGCCTGGGAGCCCCGGTCTCTTGGGCAAGGAGGGTCTGAGCTATGGGGCCAGGCGCAGAGGCCCCACGGCTTAGAGGGACCCGCGAGCCGTGGGCTTCTGCTGCCTCCTGCCTTACATGGCGTACTCACTCACCCAGCAGGCATTCACTGAGCACCTACTGTGCGCTGCCTGCAGCTCCAGCCCGTTTTCCGGGTCCATCTGCTTTCCCCCTGGCTCCCCCTGCCCGCTCCCTGGTCCTCAGGCCTCCAGAAGCCTCGCTGTCCTCCCCAAGGCCCCGCCACAGCCCCAAGGCCACCGTGTCGCCCCGGCCCTGCCGTGCGTGCATTGCCCTAGTGTGTGCTTGTCCGGGGCCAGCCAGCCTGAGTCGGGTGCCGTCGCTCCAGGGCCCAGGCCTGAGTCTGGCCGCCAGCCAGCACTCGAGGCTCCTGAGCGGGGAGGATGGTGGACTTGGTGGTGTGTGGGGTGATTCCTCCCCAGGGTGAGGCTGACGGTCCCAGGGAACTCCAAGCCCAGGGCCCCACCTGGCTGCCTTCCTCCTGTCCATGGTGCAGAGGTAGGAGAGGGCAGGGGGCGGAAGGGGTGGGGGCAAGTCTCTCTGCTGCAGGCGCCTCTCCCCTGTGCAGGCTCTCATCTCTGTCTTGGGATGGAGGTGGTGTTCTGCCCAAGTTACTGATGAGAAGACTGAGCCCCAGGTGGATCGAGCGGGGACGGGCTGAGCTGGGCAGGGTCCTGCTCTTTGCCAGGAAAGTCAGCCTTTGGCGTCTGAGGCCACGCATCCCCAGCACCTGGGGGCGCCCCTTGGGAGCTTCTAGGCCCTCAGCAGCATCATTACTGCGTGAAACGCTCCCAGAGGAGCCAAGACACCAGCGGGTGAGCAGGTCCGGGCCGCGGAGCATGCCTTCCCGCCAGGCTCGCCTCCTGCCCGTGTCTCACCTTCAGACGCCACGTCTCCCTTAATTAGCTGCCCGGGGAGCCGGGCTCCCTGCTTCCTTCCGAGGGTGGCGCTAACCTGGGTGTGCTCCAGCTGGGTTCCTCGGGAAGGGGTGGGGTGAGCCGGGAGCTGCTGTGTGCCGCAGGCGAGCCACACGCACAGACACGGGGGCACGCCCACGGGCACAGAACACCCACAGGCATTGGCACACTCTGTGTTCCTTCCCAGAGCTGTGTATAGACACGCATCCTCCCGGTGAGGCCTCCACGTGGCCCCCGTGTCTGCACACGCAGGCTGTGGCCCGGAGCACGGCTCGCACGGGGACCGGCCCCCCAAGGCGCCCTGAGCGGGCGGTGGGTGCGTGGAGGCCCTCCTCCTGCCCACATTCCCCACCCCCACAGCCACCCCCAGCAGCTGGCCCCTCTTTTGCAATTCTCGCATTTACTCCACAGTCCTTTATGTCGCAGAGGCTTTCAAAACACTTTAGGCTTGTTTACTGAGCTGTGCAAGAACATTTTGTCTGCTTTCCAACTCGGCCTTCCAGAAGGACCAGGAACGTGCCCGTCTCTGGCGGGGCCAGCTGGGCCCTGTGCCAGGAGCAGCCCCCTCTTCTTAAAGGGCCAGCTGGGCTCCCCCTCCACGCCGGACGGTGCCCACTTGGCCCCAGATGCCGGGGCCGGTGAAACAGGGCGTTAAAACCCTGGGACTGGGGACCAGCACAGGGGACGGGAATCGCTCCTGACAGAACAGCCCCATTCCTTCCTGTTACACTGTTACATTGTAATCGAATTCGGGAAGGACCCCTCCCTGGGAAGGGGCGTTCCTGGAGAATCTGCCTGCAACGCAGGAGACCCAGGTTCAATCCCTGGGGTGAGAAGATCCCCTGGAGGAGGGCATGCAACCCACTCCAGTGTTCTTGCCTGGAGAATCCCACAGACAGAGGACCCTGGCTGGCCACAGTCCACGGAGTCGCAAAGAGTTGGACGCAACTGAGCAACTAGGACTCCATGTTTTTTTCCTGCTTGGCCGCTCCCTGAAACAAGGTTGTGACGACAGGGCAGTGAGACTCTCTTCTCTGTTCCCCTCTGGGGGCTGAGGGCAGCTGTCGCCCCCACTGTGACCCGGGGCCAGGCACTGTCCCCAGGACCCGCCCTCCAGATGGCTGCAGAGGAGGCTCTGGAACCCATGGGGCTGGGGGTCCTGGATGCTGGGGGTCCCGGTTGGAAAGGAAAGCAGAGCCATCCTGTAGAGGGTGGGGGGGCACCCTGGGGACCAGCTCCCCACGGCCCACCCCCCACTTGGCTGTTGGTAATTGAAAGACGGTCCTTTGTCTTCATTTTCTCACCAGACCTCTTTGACATGCAACACCCAGACCACCTTTCCCAGGACCCATGCCCGCCTGAGCTCGTGTGGGGCCCTTTTGGACATCAGCCTCCCTGGTGGACACAGCTCCTTTGTGTGTACGTGTAAACAAATGAAGCCTGAGTCCGCCTCCCTCTTCTAAGGGCTGAGTAGGTCTGCCGGGAACACACACATGTCAGGGAAGACAGGCAGGACAGGAGAAGGCCAGGCTGGCCCTGGAGGGCGGGGTCCGGAGGTAGCAAGCAGCGTGACTGTACGCTTGGCCCTGAGCTTCCTGGCAGCCAGGGCAAAAGGGAACCAGGACAGAAGACAGCCCTCCCGCTCGAGAGAGAAGACGTTTACCTATGATGCTCTTAAAGGGAATGCATGAGAGAGTACGACTTGACCTGGCAGGGAGGCAAGAAAGGAAGCAAGGGGGGGAGAAAGACGACACAGGTCACAAAAGACAATGAGCATAACATACAAAATTCTTCCATGATTATTTTATATTCTTTGCAGCCAAAGATGGAGAAGCTCCGTACAGTCAGTAAAAACAAGACCGGGAGCTGACTGTGGCTCAGATCATGAGCTCCTTATAGCCAAGTTCAGACTGAAA
>SJYX01005764.1:84079-102695 GCA_006410675.1 Oreotragus oreotragus
ACTCAGCTCTTCCCGCCCCACCCCCCCGCCCCCCCAACCCGGCACCAACAGGCGGCTGCAGAAACAGCATCTTTCCAGGCGCAGTGAAAACCTTGGTGGCCACATGCCCATGTGTTAACTGGATCCTCTCCAGAGCTTGGGGCTTGGTGGGGCAGTGACACTCTGTAATTCACACACTATGACTTGCTCAAACTTATTTGTTTATATTTTCACAGTGAGCATGTATTTCCTTTATCATGTGAAGAAGTCCTTCCACTGAGGGAAGGATGTTTGAGTCAGCCCAGGGCAGTGGGGAGAGAGCAAGGGAGGGAGGCCTCTTTCCATCTCCCTCCCTGCAGGAGGGTTTCAGGAGTCCGCCCCCTGGAATTTCTGTCCTTTGGGGGAAGCTTGAAACCCAACAAGGGCATCTTTGTCCCTCCAGGCTGGCCGCCAGCACAGCCTCTCTGGGGCATGGGGCAGCGGGTGTGATTCCCACACAGCCATCCAAGAGGGACAAAGAAGGATAAAGCCACCTTGCCATCAGGCATCAGCTCCTCTCTGCACGCTGCTCTTGACTGTCCAAGGGTTTAAATTTGGTGTCTCCAGGCCATCAGATGCCCCAGAGGCACATGGAGATCTGCAGTGGTGACCTTCCTCAGGGGCCGAGGAAGCCAGGACAAGGCAAGAGAGCCCCCAGGCNTCCTCTCTGCACGCTGCTCTTGACTGTCCAAGGGTTTAAATTTGGTGTCTCCAGGCCATCAGATGCCCCAGAGGCACATGGAGATCTGCAGTGGTGACCTTCCTCAGGGGCCGAGGAAGCCAGGACAAGGCAAGAGAGCCCCCCAGGCTGGGGGGCATAAAGCCTGGGTTCTAATCTCATCCTGCTGTAAACTTGCAGGGTGACGCTGCGTAAACATATCTGTGTTGACGAGGGACTTAGCAGTGGGCTTAGCTGTGGCCTAGTAACGGGCAGGGCCCGTGTCAGGATGGCTCAGCACACAGAGTTTAGAATGGGAAACAAGTCCCAAGGGTGCTGGAAGGGCAGAGAGCCCAGACAGGAGGGGGAAGCAACGCAGAGAATAGCTCCGGTAGGGGCCGAAGGTGTTCCTGGGCTTCCCCAGGGCCCCTGTGGAAGAAGGGGCCGCCTGGCAACAGCTGAACTGCAGGAGTGGGTGCTGATGCACGCCCAGACCTTCACCTCAGAAGGAGTTCCTGTTCTGCTCGCTGCTGGCAGCGGTGCCTGCTGGTGCTCTGCAGCTAAGTATGTCTCTAGAACTGCCTCGCCTGAAGCAGGCTGCCTCGCCCCAGTTTAGGTCTGCATCCAAGCCTGGTGGGCATGGGAGCACGGAGTCCCAGCCTCTTGCCTTGGCCGTGGACATCTCTAGAGGGGCTCTCCCCGCCCCAGAGCCTCCCGCGAGGTCACCCGAGGCCTCTGTTGCAGCCTGCTCGCTGCCCCGTCCTGCATCCTTCACAGGGCTTCTCCCCTGCGTGCAGACCTCCACTTGGGAGTCTGTCTCCTGGAGAACCCAAATGAAGGCCGTGGGTACTGAGAATGGCGCTAGGGAGAAAAATTTAAAATGGGATTTTGGAGCCAGGCAGTAGGTGATGGGTGAAGACTCTGGCAGGCGACTGTGGTGTGACTGTTAAAACGTTAGCCAGTGGGGAGCTGGGCTGGAGTCCTGCACTGGTGCGCGCAGCATCTCAAGTGGTTGCCGTCTGGGGGGAGAGTCAGTATAAGGACCACGGAATCGGGTGCTGTTACTGGCTGTGGTCAGTGGATGGGAGAAAGACTGACAGCCTGATTGCTCATCGATTCAAGATGAAGTGTGGGGCGACGGTAGCGGGAGTTGTGGCTGAGGGGCTCTACACTCTGTAAAACAATGAAAAAGGGGAAAAGTTGTTAGCGTCTACCTTTTCCTCCCCCAAGAACTCCGGAAATTAACCACAGGCTTGCAGCAACTGAGGGATCTACTTAAGAAAAATGACCGATTCTGCGTGAAAGCGGTTACTTTGACAGTCCCCGCCCCCTCCTCGTCAGCTCAGTGGCAGCGCGCGTTGCAATGCTGCTAAATGCGGAGCCGAGCTCATTCCCAGAGGATCACGATTAGCCGTCTGTCCTGACTTGTCCTGTGTTCTCTGGAAGGCCAGCCCAAAGGTTCGTTTGTGTTTCATCTAACTCAGAGTTGGCCTAGAGCTCAAGCGGCTCACGGGGTGTGTGCGGAAAGCATTAGCCGACTGCCGTGAGAGGTGGCAACAGCTGGGAAGCAACAGGCTAATCGCAAAGTTTGGGAGGAAAGGCGAGAAATGAGCCGTCCGTGCTGTCCAGACGCTAAGCGGTGTCCCCTGCTTTGTGGCCACGAACTGCGGCACGCCTGGCTCCCCCGTCCTTCACCATCTCCCGGAGCTGGCGCAAGCTCACGTCCGCCGAGCCCCCAACCATCTCACCCTCTGCGGCCCCTTCTCCTCCTGTCCTCAGTCTTACAGCATCGGAGTCTCTCCAGTGAGGTGGCCTCAGGGCTCTGGAAAGCTTGGAAGCAGCCCCACGAGTCTGAAGGGCTGAGTGCACATCGTCCCGAGAGATTGAGCAGGCCCTGAGCCCTCCCCTCCTGACACTGCCTGGGCGGCAGCGGGAAGTGAAAGCTAAGGCAGAGCGGGAAGCCGCCTGGCTCGGCACTGGAGGCTTGGCCCTAAACACACAGAGCCCTTTGGCAAAGACTGGGATATTGTTTTGCTGTTCCAATCCTTCAGGGAAATCTCCGTCCAATCAATACCTGACCAGAAGCCAACAAAACAGAGCTTTCAGGGTCTACTCACGACAAACAATATCGACTCTACAGAAAAGTTACTTAAAAGGATCCCAACTGCAAGAAGGAACGGCAAGAACAAACCCCGGGAAGGGAAAGAACCTGGCTTCCAGAGTCGCCACATGAGAACACGCAGAATGTCCAGCCTTCAACTAAAAGCTACAAGGCAGGAAGCAGCCCCACGAGTCTGAAGGGCTGAGTGCACATCGTCCCGAGAGATTGAGCAGGCCCTGAGCCCTCCCCTCCTGACACTGCCTGGGCGGCAGCGGGAAGTGAAAGCTAAGGCAGAGCGGGAAGCCGCCTGGCTCGGCACTGGAGGCTTGGCCCTAAACACACAGAGCCCTTTGGCAAAGACTGGGATATTGTTTTGCTGTTCCAATCCTTCAGGGAAATCTCCGTCCAATCAATACCTGACCAGAAGCCAACAAAACAGAGCTTTCAGGGTCTACTCACGACAAACAATATCGACTCTACAGAAAAGTTACTTAAAAGGATCCCAACTGCAAGAAGGAACGGCAAGAACAAACCCCGGGAAGGGAAAGAACCTGGCTTCCAGAGTCGCCACATGAGAACACGCAGAATGTCCAGCCTTCAACTAAAAGCTACAAGGCGTGCAAGGAAAAAAAGAGTGTAAAGCTCACACGCGGGAAAAAATGACATCGCTAGACTCTGTCGCTGAGGAAGTCTAGATATTAGACTTTTTAGACAAAGACTCTATGTCAGCAATTTAAATATGTTTGATCAGCTAAAGGAAACTGAGTCTGAAGAAGACAGGACAGGGACGTCCCTGGTGGCCCAGTGGTAAAGAATCTGCCTTGCACGGAAGCGGGTGCGGGTTCAGTGCCTGGTCGGGAGCTAAGACCCCACGTGTTCTGCGGGAAGTGAGCCCGTGCCGCTGGCGCGGAGCATGTGCCTCCAGAGCCCATTTCCCACAACCGGAGGGTCCGTGGTGGTGTTGTCCTGTCCCTAAGCTGTGTCTGACTCTGCAGTCCCACGGTCTGCAACGTGTACGGCTTCCCTGTCCCCCGCTACCTCCCAGCGTCTGCTCCGACTCACGTCCGTTGAGTCGGTGATGCCATCCGACCATCTCATCCTCTGTCGTCCCCTTCTCCTCCTGCCCCCAGTCTTTCTGAGCATCAGGGTCTTTTCCAATAAGTCAGCTCTTCGCATCACGTGGCCAAAGTATTAGAGCTTCAGCATCAGTCCTTCCAGTGAATATTCAGGGCTGATTTCCTCTAGGATGGACTGGTTGGATCTCCTTGCAGAAACGAGGGACTCTCAAGAGTCTTCTCCAACACCACAGTTCAGAAGCATCAATTCTTTGGTGCTCAGCTTTCTTCACAGTCCAACTCTCACATCCACACATGACCACTGGAAAAACCATAACTTTGACTAGATGGACCTTTGATAGAGGCAAAGAAGAGCAACTTTAATATACCATCGAAAATAAATTGTTATTAATCCAAACCAGTGTATTATAAATTAAGATACTGATTGTAAGCCATAGGGCAACCACAAGAAAATAACTCAAAAATAAAGTAAAAGAAATTACAATGGCATTAAAATAATACTTTAGAAAATATTTAACATAAAAGTAAGCCGTGATGGAGGGACCGAGGAACAAAGAAGAGGCAGAGAAAACAAATCGCGAAACGACAGACGTTAGTTCTTTCTTATAAGTAATGCTTAAATGTAAACAGATTTAAACTCTTCAATTAAAAGACAGGGATTAGCAAACTGGATAAAATAACATGGGCATGAGGGGCTGTCTCTGGGAGACTCGTTTTATATCTTTATTTATGGCGGTGAAGCAGAGAATAGCTTCATTGTTTTGCCAGGCGAAAGGGGCCGCGGCAGGCTGATGCCCGCAGAACCCTGTGTCCCAGCCTAGAGAGAGCAGTGCGAAGTTTTGCAGTAACTGTTTTAAGAGGCTGCTTGCAGTTCCTGGACGTGCTTCTGACGGGTTGGTGGTGAAGGTGAAGGTGAAAGTCGCTCAGTCGTGTCCAACTCTTTGCGACTCCACAGACTGTACAGTCCATGGAATTCTCCAGGCCAGGATACTGGAGTGGGTAGCCCTTCCCTTCTCCACGGGATCTTCCCAACCCAGGGATCACACCCAGGTCTCCCGCATTGCAGGCGGATTCTTTACCAGCGGAGCCAGCAGGGAAGCCCAAGAACACCGGAGTGGGCTATCCGTTCTCCAGGGCATCTTCCCGACCCAGGAATCGAACCAGGCTCTCCCGCATTGCAGGCGGATTCTTTACTGACGGGGCTATCAGGGAGTCACCGTCATTAATCTTCAGGTTCCAACCAGCCTGGGGTCTACGTGCTTGTGGGCAGCAAACAGTTAACTTCCCCCGCCCGGTGGGAGTCTCAGTGAGCAGACTCACTTTAGAACCAGACACAAATAGGCTGAAACCAAAAGGAGGGAGACAGGCAGTTCATGCAAGCTGTATTCAAAAGCGGGTCGGGGCGGCTGCACTGGCGTCCGGCAAAAGGGACGTTATTAAAGACGAAGAAGGAGATAAAACGGCGAGAGGGTCAACGCATGGAAAAGAGGCAGCAAGTGCAGACACGTATGTACCTGAAAACAGGGCCCCGAAAACACGCAGCCAAAGAAAGGAAGGCCAAATGGAGAGAGGCAGAGGATTCAACTATGCGAGCTGGAAACGTCAACACTCCACTTTCAATATGGGCATAACAGTTAGACAGAAAATCAGCAAGGAAATTAAAAACTTCAAGAAAACCGTCTACCAAAGTAGCCGAACAGATATCTGCAGAACACTCCCATCCAATAGCAGCAGAAGGCACATTCTTCTCAAGGGCAAACGGAACGTTCTCCAGGACAGACCATATATTACCGCATACATATGTCTCAGTCCATTTAAGAAGATTGAAATCAAACAAAATATGTGCTCTGACCACAATGGAATGAAATTAGAAATTAATATATAACAGAAGGGAATTTGGAAAAGTCACAGATTTGTGGGCACTAAATAAAAACTCTCTTAAGTAGCCAATGGATCAAACAAGAACAAGGGAAATTAGAAAATGCTCTGAGGAGAATGGAGGCAAAAACACGGCAGAGCAGAACCATAAGGGGTGTAATTAAAGCAATGCCAGCGGGCGGGGGGCGGGGGGGGCGAACGGCTGCAAAAGTCTGCCTTAAAAAGGGTCGAAAATCGATAACCTCACCTTCCACCTTAAGAAACCAGGCAAAGAAGAAAGAACTCTGTGACAAAGGAGGTCTGGCAGCTGCTGGCCCGGGTGAGAGCCTCAGGAAGGCACAGCCGGTCCTGGCCTGGGGACGTCACCTGCGAAGGTGAAGGGCATCTTCCAGGGTGATCCTGGGCCCCAGCCAGGCGGTCCTGGGTCTGGGATCACCGTCACTCCCACTGACCTTCTTGGGAAATTTGTGTTCTCCGTTCCCACCATCGCAGGATCTGTGGTCCACGAGTCCTGCCTCCCAGAGGCAACACTTCCACTGGGAAAGACCATAAAAATCTCGTTAAACATGAACCCCTGTCCGTCACCCAGCCCCTTGAGGCTCCTTTGCCCAGAGACCCTCCTGACAGGGGTGGCTGGTCTGGAGCAGCTGTTCCTGTTCTTGTCCCTGTTCAGTCGCTCAGTCGGGTCCGACTCTGCACCCCGTGGACGGCAGCACACCAGGCTCCCCAGCCCTTCACCGTCTCCCGGAGCTTGCTCAGATTCATGTCCATTGAGTCGGTGATGCCATCCAGCCATCTCATCCTCTGTCGCCCCCTCCTCCTCCTGCCCCCAATCTTTCCCAGCGTCAGGGTCTTTTCCAGCATCAGAATCTTTTCCAGTGAGTTGGCTCTCCGCATCAGGTGGCCAAAGTACAGGAGTTTCAGCTTTCAGCTTCAGCATCAGTCCTTCCAATGAATATTCAGGGTTGATTTCCGTTAGGATTGACCGGAAAAATACCTTTAGCACCGGAGGCATCTCTTTGTATTTCCCTGCCTAATTCTGACAGCAAGTAGACAAAACCAGCAGTCACAGCAGAAGGAGGATGCAGCTTCTAGGAGCTCAGAGCAACCAGGAGCTCAGAGCGCTCGGGGATGTTCAGAGAGGCTGGGCCAGCAGAGGGGCTAGCCTGGGGTGCAGGAACCTGGAGAATGCTTGGGGATGTTCTGAGAGGCTGGATGCCCAACAAGTAAGCTGCTTGGGTCAGCAGAGGGGCTAGCCTGGGGTGCAGGAACCTGGAGAGTGCTCGGGGATATTCAGAGAGGCTGGGTCAGCAGACGAGCCAGCTTGGGGTGCAGGAACCTGAAGGGTACAGAAGGTGAGCCTCACCAAAGGCTTTGAGACTAGCCTTTGGACAGGGGCTAGCAGGAAACAGTGATAGAATAGATTCTTTTAAAATGAAGAATCCTATTCATCAAAAGACACTACTGGGAGATGAAAAGGCAAGCCACAGAGTTGCAGAACGTATTTGCCATATATTCATCCAACTTAGGACCCACAGCCAGGACACTCCTAAAATCAACAAGATAAAGACAACCAGTGGAAAAGAATTCTTGCACAGGCCTTGTTTAAAATAGGATTTCCAAGTAGCCCCTAAGCAGATGAGAAGCTCCCCAACCCCATGATTCATGCGGGAAATGCAAATAAAACTCCGGTCAGGCACTACGTGATTCCCACCGGCACGGCTAAAATTCAAGACCCTGAGAGTCGCTCATGCTGGCAGGGATGTGAAGCAGCTGGAGCGCTCTCCATGCTGGTGGGAGTGTGTTCACCCACCTTGGTTTTATCCCCGAAGCTGGTACCCTTGTTCCCTGCTTGTGTGCTCAGCCGCTCAGTCCTGTCTGACTCTGTGCGACCCCAGGGCCTGTAGCCTCCAGGCTCCTCCGGTCATTGAATTTTCAAGGCAAGAATACTAGGGTGGGTTGCCATTTCCTTCTTCAGGGCATCTTCCCGACCCGAGGATCCAACCGTTGTCTCCTGCGTTTCTGGCAACGGCAGGCAGATCCTTTACCCCTGAGCCACCCGGGAAGCGCACAGCCGTTCCGCTGCTGCTGCTGCTGAGTCGCTTCAGTCGTGTCCGACTCTGTGCGACCCCACAGACAGCAGCCCACCAGGCTCTGCCATCCCTGGGATTCTCCAGGCAAGAACACTGGAGTGGGTTGCCATGTCCTTCTCCAACACCTGTTCCACAGACCCCAGCAATTCCCCCACCGAGCGTCTGAACCACCCAGAGAGGCACACAAGAGTGATCCGCTTTGCTCTGTTTGAACGCGCTGAAAAGCTCGCACCTGCCCGAATGTCCACTGTAGGTAGAATGGGTAAGCCAACCGTGTGGGTCCACGCCACATATAGAGCCCTGCTGGTATTAGAAACAGACTGCAGACTACAGGCCACAGCGTGGGCGCCTCTCAGGGTGCTGAGCCCAGGCAGCCAGACAAGAAAGAGCGCATTCCGTTCCTGTGGGTTTCAAAACAAGCAAGCCTAGCCCGTGACCCTGGAAGTCAGGTGGCGGCGTGGTGGGGAGAGGTCAGTGACTGGAGGGGTGTGGGGGGCTGGTGCCTGGGGGCTTGGTCGGTGTTGGATCTCCATGCAGGACCCCACGGAGCCATGCACTTCGGGGTCACGCTACTCTGCACGGGAAGGGGTGGTCAGGGTTATCTGGTTAGTGGTTAGTGATCTGCACTTGGTCACCCGGTTCTGTCCGGCCCTGGTCACCCACCCGTCTGCAATCCATCCACGTGGTCCTGGGTCTGGCCGGTCTGGTTGGGCCTAAGATGTGCTTTCTGGCTTCTGGTCGGGGGTTTCCTGGCCTCAGAGTCTTGTGATGAATGACCCCAGTGGGTCTGGCCTTACCTCCTGTTCAGCAGTGTCTTCCCTGATGCTCTGGGGCTGGACTGTGTCCTCCCAAATCCACATACTGTAGTCCTGGGCAGCCCCCGAGTGATCATATTTGGAGATACAGCCTTTAGGGGGGTATAAGGCTAGAGAGGTGTAAGGGTGGGGCCCTGATCTGATGGATCGTTGTCCCTACAGGAAGAGAAAGAGGCCCCTGTGCTCTCGGTCCCACAGATAAGAGGCCATGTGGGGACGGGGACCGAAGGCAACCACCTCCAAGCCACGTGGAGCCCTCTCACCAGAACCCACCCCAGTGGACGGCACCTTGATCCCGGAGCTCTGGCCTTCAAAGCTGAGAAAATGCACTTCTATTGTTGAAGCCACCAGCACGCTGTGGTGTGTTTCGGACACCCAAGCCGACTGAGGCACTGTCACTCGGGGCTGCCCCTGCCCAGGAGGGCTGGGTGGGCGCCCTCTGCTCCCTCGTTGGCCTGGGGAAAGCAGCCCCCGCCCCTCAAGGGCGGCGCGCAGCGGGTACCGGGTGAGACCGAAGGTGCTGGCCTTGAAGCCTGGCTCCCCCGCTTGCTCGCCTTGCTGCTCAGCCTCCTGGAGCCTCAGTCTTCCCTTCTGGATGGAGGTGAGGATCTGCCCCCGGAGAGCACCGAGGATGTGGGAAAGCCTCAGCAAGGGCGCACAGCATTCCGAGCCCTCCGCTGAGGCCCCAGGAGGGGTGGACGTCGGTCTGGAGGACCTCATCACAAGATCTAAGGAGTGGTCAGCTTCTGCAGTGGCGAGGGCAGTCAGAAAATCTGCTTGCTTGGGGTGAGAGAGCAAAAGCTGTCCTGGGCAGAGCTACCGAGGCACTGGGCAGACTCTTCCTATCTCTCTGTCTTCCTGAAAGGGAGCGTTGACCGCATTGTTGCTGTTTAATCAGGGGGAGCAGTTAAAGCATGCCGGAGGCTCCCTCTCCCCGGGGCGAGGGTGGTGCTCTCTGACCCGGCAGGCCCCCAGGCCCCCAGCTCAGTGCCCGCCGTCCGCACACCTTCCTTCCTGGTGTGGAGTCCTCTCCACCCCGGACTCCCGTCTCCCCCTTGCTGCCACCTCTCCTGGTCCTGACCCCGCAGGGCCCGTGCCTCCATCCTTGCCCTCTGACCCCGGTCCCACGAACACGCACCCTGCTTCTCTTCTCTGTAGGTTGCTGGGAAGCGTCTGGATTTTTAGGCTGGGTAACCACAAATCTGAGTTTGGGGGAGTTGCTGCACAGACCTGTTCTGGACCTTTGCTGCCTCTGTATTTGAAGCCCAGACCACGATGGGCTACCGGCTCCGTATCTTCCAACAGCAAATAAATACATTGATTAGAGTCACAACTCTCGGGGAAGTTGACACAGATTATATTTGTGCACTGGGTGGAAGAGCTTTCTCGAAATTTAATTATAACTTAAGTGTAAAATATGCCTCTTCTGTGGGAGTTTCGTGCCTCGCGCATAATTACCTCCCCGCTCTCTCCCAATCACCCTCTTACGACGCCTCTGTGTGCTGTGAGCGATTAATTTATAGGCTGGTAATAGGCTAAAACAATATTTAAAGTCATTTTGCCCAGTGTAGCTTTTAAGGCGAGACTGAGATAATAATTAAAGACCCGTTTTATCACCCTGGAGTCGTTACCGCGGTGCCCCTCTCCGGCCCTGGCCGCCTCCTCCCGCCCCGGGACCCGTGTGCTCCTCGGCAGGTGTGCGGGCCCCGGCACGGCCCTCAGCTGGCAGCGACCACACTGGATAACACGTGGGCCCCGGGTGGGAGTTGGGACGACCCCAGAAGATGGAAGCCGGGCTCCGCCGGCTTCTCGTCAGCAAAGTCGGGGCAGAACTTACCGGTCACTCAGGAGGCCAGGACTCTGCGGCCCCGGTGGCCGGAGAAGGTGCCCTGGTGCCCACTCTAAGGGTGTGGGGGGCGGCAGTGGGCACTGGACAGAAGGTGGGGGGCTGGGCCTGGGACAAGCCCATGCTGTGAGCTTCCTCTCTGATGTGGCTCAGCCGTGGAGCGGAGAGAATGGTCCCCATCTTTTCAGGGAATCCACACACCGCTGCACAAAGCCAGCCCACCATGGGCAGGCGGGCGGGCACCTGCCGCTGGGCCTCTCTCGCCCCCGGGGTGTGACTCTGAGGCGCAGAGACAGCTCAGGGAAGGGGCTCTGAAGGAGGGGGTGTCAGGGGAGCAGCTTTGTCTGGTGAGCACCCGTGTTGCTTCCTAGAGAGCCCCTTCACTGCCCTGACCCCTGCCCAGGCCGTCTGTGGTGCCTGGTGGGGGTGCGTGGTAGCCCCCCAGGGGCAGGACCTGGACTTTGGGGCCAGACTCCAGCTTTGACTCTCACCGGGGTGACTTGGAGGATCGCAGGAGACCCCTGGGCGCTGTGCCCGGGTGGGAGAGTCCACCTGCAGCCAGGGAATCCCGGGGTGTGCTCGGTGGGCCCTGCGGGGCGCTCGGCCCCCAACACCACCCACGCCGCCAAGGGGCATCCGTGACTTTGCCGCGTTCTCAAAGAAACGAGGGCACCGTGCTACAGAGGGCCGGGTCAGGGTGGACTGGGAGCCCCCAGCCGCCAGGGAGTCGGGTGAGGGCCTCGCCCTCTGGGGTGCCTCTGGAAGCCGCACTGCCTGTCCCCCACCCCCAGTGGCCGTGGGCTCTGAATGCACCTCCGGGGAGCGCTTGCCCGCTCTGCGCTTCTTAAGGGCCGAAGCGTTCATGGCCTTAAAATCATCATGAAATGCCTGGGTCTGTCGTGTCTAACGTTCTGGCCCTTGTTCGGTGCTTCTGGTGCCACGGTTTGACGAATTCTTCAAATAGCCTACGAACGGTTAAGGGAAGGAATGAATGAATTCCCGGCATTCTGTCATTTGCAAGAAACTGTCCTCTGGAGACAAAGGGTAATCTGAACTGTAGCCTTTTCTAGAATCTGAAGCACTGGGTGCTGTGGGGGGAGGGGAGGGGGCCACCCCGCCCCCGTCAGGAGGCCAGCCTGGGGGAGTGGGCTCGGAGGCAGGGGGCAGCACTTTCAAGCCTGCAGGTGAGGAGATTCCACCGAAAGATGTCCCGGGATGCCATTGGCAGGACATGCGGCCCGCCCAGAGAGCAGCAGAGGGGAGCAGGGGACCCTGGGAAAGTGACCTCCCTTCCCCGGGCCTCAGTTTCCCCATCGGTACAGGGAGTGGTTGAGATCGTCCCTAACTCGTCTCTGCATTGTCAGATTGTCCTCCAACTCTGATGTTCCAGGTCCTATGACCGGGCACATCGTAGGTGATCAGAAACACTTGTGGCCAGTCAAGCACTCAACAAGCCTGTATGTATGCAAATGCCAGGCTTGGAGCTCAGGGGGAGACCCCGGCTTCTCTGCCTGTCCCATCGGTGGGCACACCCCGGGCTGCGGCGGGTAGGAGCCCAGAGCAGGGTCTCACTGACCCTGGGCATTCTGGAAGAAATAAGTGTGGGGGAGTCGGGGCTCCGTGTGGGCAGGGGAAGATGTGTATANTGGTTCAAGTGGGAGGACAGTGAGCAAAGGGAGACCAGCCCTCTGCTCCCCTTCCCAGCTCCGTGGCCCGGGGATCATTTCTGGAGTGACATCCACCTCCTGTCTCCAAAAACCCCGGTGTCTACTGGCCCTGCATTTGTAAAAGCCCCAGAAATCGGTCGGCCAGCCCCCGACGGAAGCGTGGGCACGCCCAAGCCAGGGTGCGGAGGTTAGACTCTAGCCCTTCGGTTTGGAGCTGTGATCCACGGGGCTGCTGGGGGCACCATGCATGTCAGCCAAGAATCTTGACGTCAGCCCATCAAGCTTTACTGGGCACCTACTACGTCAGCCAGACCAGAGGATGCCGCAGAGGCCCTGCTGGAGAGGAGGAGGACAGTGCCAGCGCAGACCCCGACCCTGATTCCAACAGGCCTCTCCCAGACTCCCTCCTCTGCGCTCCTGCTTGGGGTCGCCAAGAGTCGGACGCGACTGACTGACTGACTGAACTCAACTCCCTGGTGGCACTAGCTGGAAAGAACCCCCCTGCCAATTCAGGGCTCGATGCCCGGGTCAGAGAGACCCCGCGGGGAAACGGCAGCCCCCCGCAGTGTTCTTGCCTGGAACACTCCATGAACAGAGCCTGGCAGGCGACAGTCCGTGGGGTTGCAGAGTTGGACACGACTGATCACATGTATACTGACCTCCTGCACACCTTGAACACTCAGGGCCCACGCTGGGGAAGATGCAAAATGTGTATGTGTTGGGAGTGTCACAGGAGTAAACAATCCAGATGCTGCTGGCTTACACAGATAAAGACATATAAATGACCCGGGAAATCAGGGAGGGCTGCCTGGAGAAGGCAGTGCCTAAACCAGGACCAAATTTAGCCAGGGTGAAGTGTTTCAGAAGAGGCCTCCTGGCAGGGTCAGTCACAGAGATGCTTCAGGAGTGGGCAGAGTCAGCAGGACCCTGTGAGAGCCTCTTAGTCCCCTGATGGTGGGCCCTCTGTGACGGGGGTGTGATGAGCAGATGGAATGTGGGCCAAGGCCGAGCTCCATCCCTGCTCCTGGAACAGGAGGGCTTCCAGAGCTGGCAGTGAAGTCGGTCCCGAATCCTCTGCAGTCTGCGGTTTCCTTACCCTCCGGCAGTCGGGACAGCTCCAGATAGACCCTCTCTCCTGCCGGGAGCTTCTTCCAGGTGTTGGTCTCCGGGTGTCAACCACAGTGGATGCTCTCGGAAGGGTGTGAAACCCTGTTTCCTGAGCGCACCCTCCCTGCTGCAGCTCTGGAAGGAAGAAGGGCCACAGATGGTGCCCCACAGTGGAGCCTCACGTCCGGCCTGGTTTCTGCCTCGTGAGTGGGGTCAAGAGAGTGGAATCAAGCCGAATGTATGTGATCTGCACGGAAGAAAGCGGACCAAGAACGGGTCCCAGAGCCTGGAGCAAGCCGCCTGCGAGCCGTGCCCCAGCTCCTTCCGTCTCCGAGGTTTGCTCCTGTACTTGGCGAGGGCCCGCTGGGCAGGGCCTCTGCCTCGGCTCCGCGTCTGCACCCTCGATAGGCCGGCACACAGTGGGTGCTTTGCTGAAGGTATGGGCGAGCCCTGCAGGGTGTGGGCGGGGCCCCGGGGGCTGTCCCCTCATCTCACCCCTGCTGGCAGGGCGCTGCTATCTGCAGCCCCTGACTCCCTCTAGACTCAGAGACGGCACGGGGCTCCCACTGAAGTCAGAGCCGTGCGGGTTAAAGCCCCAGTCCTGGGGCCTTCCTGGCAGCCTAGGAGCTAAGACTTTACCTCCAGTGGTTGGTTGGGTCTTTGGTTGGGAAGCCAAGGTGGAGCTTGCCTGGGCAATCAAAAGGAAAACATAAAGCAGAAGCAATATTGTAACAAATTCAATAAAAACTTTAAAAATGGTCCACATCAAAAAATCTTTTTAAAAGAGAAAAAACCAATCCCGATGTTTGACTAAGAGGGCACCCGGGATGGGCGATTTGGCCTCTCTGAGCCTCAGTCTGTTCATCTGTGAATTGGGGACAATGACCCCAGTTTGCTGAGAGGCCGCCTGAGCGAAGGCTCGCACCTTTTTGCCTGTGCAGTCTTCAGCGTGCACTCCTCCCGTAGCCCCGTTGCCCGCACGGGGCCCCAGAACGAGCTCGGGGCCCTCTGAAGCCCCCGTGGTTCGGTCTCTGTGCCCCCTGGAGGGCAGGTGAGAGTTCAGGGACAGTGAACAAACTCACAGGTCAAGTAAGGCGAGCAGAGGCCCAGCCTTATCTACTGTCCCTGCCGTCCGGCCTGTTTGCCCACATCAAGGCGATGGACAGCGGGTAAACACGGCCCCAGCAGGCTGGCCTTCCGAGAGGCAGCGGGGGCAGTGGGGGCAGCGAGGGACGGGCAGGAGAAGCTGGGGACAGCGAGGGACGGGCCTGGAGCCAAGCCAGCTGCAGGGAAGAGCCCTCCCCCTCCTCCAGGGCTGCCCCCTCCAGGCTCACAGACAGCAGAAACCTAGCCCAGCCAGCTACACACCTGCCTGAAGAGCCCCAGCCCCGCTCCTGGCTCCCCCAGCCCCTTGGCCCAGGACCCCACCACCCCTGTGGGACTAAGCGAGCCCTTTCCTCCACCCGACAACTGTTAAGCTGGTGTGGCACCGAGCTGGTCCTGCCTGGGGTGGGGGCTGCTCTCTGTCCAAATCCGCATGGATTTCAGAGCTCATGGACTCCCTCGGCCTCTGCTGAGGCACTGCAGAAGGAAAGGCCTTTTTTAAGGCCACACTGGACAGCAGGGGGAACTTCCCTGACCGGGATCAAATCCACGCCCCTGCAGTAGAAGCTCAGAACCTTAACTTCTGGACCACCCGGCAAGTCCAGAAAAAGCCTTTTGAAGACGTGGACTACCCTCGTCCCCTTTCATTAGGAAACTTCTGATAAACCAGTGCTGGACTCTAGCCACCCCCTGGGTAAACACTTCCTCACATTGGCCAGAGGGCAGACCCATCTTCTTTCTTTCCTTGCTGTGGCTGCCAGGAAGCACAGGCTCATGTCTCCTGATCAGTGACCGTCTCTCTGGTTCCTGAGACACATGGCTTGATTCCACTCTCTTGACCCCACTCACGAGGCAGAAACCAGGCCGGACGTGAGGCTCCACTGTGGGGCACCATCTGTGGCCCTTCTTCCTTCCAGAGCTGCAGCAGGGAGGGTGCGCTCAGGAAACAGGGTTTCACACCCTTCCGAGAGCATCCACTGTGGTTGACACCCGGAGACCAACACCTGGAAGAAGCTCCCGGCAGGAGAGAGGGTCTATCTGGAGCTGTCCCGACTGCCGGAGGGTAAGGAAACCGCAGACTGCAGAGGATTCGGGACCGACTTCACTGCCAGCTCTGGAAGCCCTCCTGTTCCAGGAGCAGGGATGGAGCTCGGCCTTGGCCCACATTCCATCTGCTCATCACACCCCCGTCACAGAGGGCCCACCATCAGGGGACTAAGAGGCTCTCACAGGGTCCTGCTGACTCTGCCCACTCCTGAAGCATCTCTGTGACTGACCCTGCCAGGAGGCCTCTTCTGAAACACTTCACCCTGGCTAAATTTGGTCCTGGTTTAGGCACTGCCTTCTCCAGGCAGCCCTCCCTGATTTCCCGGGTCATTTATATGTCTTTATCTGTGTAAGCCAGCAGCATCTGGATTGTTTACTCCTGTGACACTCCCAACACATACACATTTTGCATCTTCCCCAGCGTGGGCCCTGAGTGTTCAAGGTGTGCAGGAGGTCAGTATACATGTGATCAGTCGTGTCCAACTCTGCAACCCCACGGACTGTCGCCTGCCAGGCTCTGTTCATGGAGTGTTCCAGGCAAGAACACTGCGGGGGGCTGCCGTTTCCCCGCGGGGTCTCTCTGACCCGGGCATCGAGCCCTGAATTGGCAGGGGGGTTCTTTCCAGCTAGTGCCACCAGGGAGTTGAGTTCATTCAGTCAGTCAGTCGCGTCCGACTCTTGGCGACCCCAAGCAGGAGCGCAGAGGAGGGAGTCTGGGAGAGGCCTGTTGGAATCAGGGTCGGGGTCTGCGCTGGCACTGTCCTCCTCCTCTCCAGCAGGGCCTCTGCGGCATCCTCTGGTCTGGCTGACGTAGTAGGTGCCCAGTAAAGCGTGATGGGCTGACGTCAAGATTCTTGGCTGACATGCATGGTGCCCCCAGCAGCCCCGTGGATCACAGCTCCAAACCGAAGGGCTAGAGTCTAACCTCCGCACCCTGGCTTGGGCGTGCCCACGCTTCCGTCGGGGGCTGGCCGACCGATTTCTGGGGCTTTTACAAATGCAGGGCCAGTAGACACCGGGGTTTTTGGAGACAGGAGGTGGATGTCACTCCAGAAATGATCCCCGGGCCACGGAGCTGGGAAGGGGAGCAGAGGGCTGGTCTCCCTTTGCTCACTGTCCTCCCACTTGAACCAGTGCACAGAGGGGTCAAGCCCAGGATGGCTTTGGGGAGCGTTTCCTCCCCAGGACTCCCCAGCCAGGCCTGGTGGGGCGGGAGAGAGGAGAGGGCCTGGACCGCGCAGCCTGGGCTGAGGCTCACCGCCCGCCACTGGCCCCGGTGGAGTTTCTCATGAGCCAAGGACGGTACTTTCCGTCTAGTGAAGGCTCTCGAGGGACTGCACTGGAGGCCCAGTGCTTACGGCTCTGCGCTCCTGATGTGTTGGGCTCGAGTTTGATCCCTGGTCAGGGAACTAGATCCTTCATGCTGCAACAAAATAGATCCCGGAAAAAAAAATAGAGCGAGGGATCCCGCACGAGGCAACAGGATCAAAGGTGCCACGCGCTGTCGCTAAGACCTGGAGGAGCCGAAGGAAACAGACTTCAGAGAGCCTGGCCAGCCCAGCTGTGCTCAGGAATGTTGTCTGAGCTTCTGTGCGGGCCTGTGATGGCATTCGTCAGCCCCGCACCCTCTCCGTCCATCTAGGATGGAGAGAGGGAGGGATTCCACGCTGGCAGAGGGGCCGTGGCAGCGGGAGGCAGACCAGCTGTGCAGCGACCTTCCGGGACACAGCCCGGAGGAAGGCGGCCTCCTTGACCGCTTCCCGCCTCCGAGCTCCGGGGTCCTCGGACGGCCGGAGACTCAGGGCACATTGTGCAGCCAGTGGTCAGAACGAGTCCAGCGCTCCCACCACTGGCGCTGCCACTGGGCGAGGCCCCGTGCCCAGTCTGGCCCCCAGCTCCTAGTCTCCAAGACAGGGGTGGTCGCCTTTCCTAGCAGGGCCATCCACCACCATCAGGGCTAACCCAGGAGCCAAGGGGAGCGAGGGCACAGCGCCTGGCCCGCGTGGGCCCACAGTGGGCAGCAGCCGGGGGCCGTCCCGCACCCCTGACCAACGCCCTGTCTTCCTGTGGCTGCAGGCGAGCTCCGAGGGAGCTGCTGGGGAGTTAAGGTCCCAGGAGCGACCTTCAGGCGGGCTGCTGGTGGGTGTTGTTGCTCAGAAATTCTGGGGTGCACTCCGTATCCTCATAGAGGCTCCCAGGGAACTGAGCGCCACTGCCTGCCGCGGACCAGCCCCCATCCCCGAGAAAGCAACTGTCTTCTTTTCCCGCTCCCTGCCGTGCTTCCAGGAATCCCTGCCTGCACACACAGTCCTGTCTCCCATCTGCTTTAAGTCGGGACCCTGCTAGGAAAGAGGGTGCTGGCTTATCACCCTAATCGGCAGGTGAGTGGAGACCAGCTCGGTAAGTGTGATTCTGGTGGGAGAGCGGTGGGCTTCCTGGGGGAAGCACCCTTGGATCAGAATCTAGAAACAACGGCAGTGGGGAAGCCAGAGCAGAGATGGCCTCCCCACACCCGCACCCGCCATGACCCCAGCTGCTGGCTGCCCAGCCACGACCCTTGGGCCAGAGGGGATGCGGCGGCCTGGCCCACGCCCGATGGGCTCCAGGTCGGCGCCTCTGAACCTCCTGTTTGTACCGAGTTAATGTCCTGTCATTAGCGGTTAGGAAGCTTGCGGGAGTTAAACATTAAGCGGCGTGTGTGCTGGGAAACACGGTCTCTTGTGCCCGGGGTTGATGGTCAAGGATGGGGCCTTTGATCTTGCTTTGGAGTTCTCTAACAGACAGGCTTTCCAAGTTGTTGAAAGAGGCTAACTTGGGCGTCCTACCTCCCAGGGTCTCCGTGGGCCCGGAGATGGGCCAGTTCCTCCAGGAACCTCCCAAGTGGCGTGGTGGGCTGGGACCTCTGGGGTGGGAACTGCCAGGGGCTGGGACCTCTCCCCCAGGGCCTAGGGGAACAGCCCTCAAGGCACGTGCCAGGCCCCCCCCTACGAGGGTCCCCGGAGGGGTGGGAAGGCAGCCGCCTGAAGACTCTGGGTTGGGGGGGCGGGTCACAAAGGAGGAGTCGGGCCATTCCTCCTGGCCCCTGCCTCTCCATCTCTCCCCTACTCCCCTCCTTTCCTCCACAAACTCGTCTCCAAAGCATCAGCTCTGGGCCCGATGCAGCCTGCACAGAGGTCGGTCTCTGCCCTCCAGGGAGCCCCCGTCTC
>SJYX01005764.1:103799-135027 GCA_006410675.1 Oreotragus oreotragus
GTGGATGGAGGGATGGGTGGGTGGGTGGCTGCGTGGACTGACGGGTGTGTGGATAGTAGTGAAGGTGGGTGGGTGGGTCATCTCACCCACCGTTTCAGTCCCAATCAGCACCCACCTAGTGAGCCACCCACCTCTGCTGGCCTGGTCAGTCGACAAACTCTCTCTGCCTTGAGCAGAGCTGCACGGCGCTGATCTCCAGCTACTGTTGAGTCTAGGGTCTCTGCCAGAGTCCAAGGTTGGCCTCACCATGCTGACCCCGAGCCCTCTCCTCGGGGTAATGGAGTGAGGAGGGGGTGGGCGGGAGCTCTCCTTCCCTGAGAGGTGCAGGGACTGGACAGCTCCTCGACACACCCCCACCCCACCCCCACTCACAGCCCGCAGTCTAACCTGAAGCTTTGTAATCCCTCAGGCTTCAGATCCTGCAGGCTGGGGTCTTCCCTGGCCCATTAGGAATCAGAGACGTGTCAGTGGGACTTCCTGGAACATCAGGAGAGGGGCCCCCTTCAGGAGGTGGAGACCCCAGAGCTGGGTGCCCCGGGGGAGGAAGAGGCCCTGCAGGTGTGCGAGGCAGCCTGGGGCTGCGCTTCCAGGCTCAGAGGGATGGCTGGGGGCCTCTCCCCAGAAACAGCCTCCCCGCCCCGGGATGGGAGGGAGTTCAGTCTCAGGCCCCTCTGTCCTGCTCTCTCACATGTGGCAGAGCCGGGGTCAGAAGTGAGCCCGATTCAGCCCCACCAGCTGAGGCTGGGCTGGGGGGGGGCAGGCAGAGGGGCAGGAAGAGGGGGCTTCGAGTCCTTTGGGAAGAACAGGGTCGCGGGGAGCACAGGCTTGGCGGTCCTGGATTTGCCACGTGCACGGGAGCCAGACGGGGGGGCCCCAGGCCCCCACCTGTGGGAGGGAGGAACCCCTGCCTCCCAGGACGGGGTCGGGGTGGGGAGCGCCCGGCCTGGCAGGCGCAGAGCCCGGCAGGGGAGCTGCTATCACGAGCACTTCAGCAGGACCGCCAGCCGGGGTCAAGGTCAGCTGGCCGGCCGTGACCTCAGCGACCAGCTCGCCCTGCGTATCTGAGCTCGTGGGACTGATCCTCTCAGGGACGATGTGAACAGGAGGCTGCAGACAGTCCTTGGTGCTGGGGCCAGGCAGGCCCTCTGTCTCCTCACCCCCGCCCTGATCGGCCCAGCCCCGCGGGAGGCCCAGATGGTGGACGTCGAGGCTGGGAGAGCCGAGGGTGATGGAGCACACGGGGCACACGCGAGATGAGAGGGGCGGGGCCGGGGCCTCGTGGGACTGTTAATAAACACATGGAAACGCTATCTTCAAAGCTCACGTTGCTTCTTGCAAACTTGAACCATCCCAGATGTCAAGTCCGAGATGCTGGCGGCAGCTTCAACTGTCTTGGAGCCTTTTGGGTAGCACTCCCGCCGCCCAGGGAACCCGGGGTGTCGTGGGCATGGGGCCCGGCCACGGGAGGACTGTGGACCTGGGGGCCCTCCTGGGTGATGATGGGATGCTAAGGCAGGGATCCCTGCTGCCATCAGGAAGCTCAGGTCAGCAGAGCTCCTGTGCTGGGCGGCCCCTCAGGCCTGCGTGGTCCCTGTCCCCTGCACAGCTGAGGGCTCAGTGACCCCAGGTGGCACCTGGGCCGGCAGCTCGGCCTCGACCGCGGGCCCCACGGGTGGCACGGGTGAGTCAGCCCAGTTTGGGCTCTCTCTGACCTGGAGTGGCAGGCAGAGGAGAACGTTCTTGAGACCCCTTCCCCGAGCAGAGCCTCAGCACAGTGCCCTGGGGGCTCAGTTTCAAGACAGATTTACAATTCAATTGTGAAATGGGATAAAATTAGACATCCCCCTTTGGGCATCTCAAATTTTTCTCTTTTAAAAGTTCTGTTCCTCTCAGCAAATGCATTTACTTCTAGATTAACTTTACGTTGTGCTGACAGGTGGGAGGGCGCGTGGGGGGCGGTGTCTGCCAGGTGCTTTCCTTTCCTGATCCCAGAGAAGCTCCAGTGAGGACCCAGCTACCACAGGCGTCGGCCCGGGTGGGGAGGCCATCCAGGTTGACTCCCAGCTTCGCCGTTGATGAGCGGTGTGCTTCTCAGCAACTCTGAGCCTGCCTCCCTCGCGTTGAAGTGGGAATTCAGAGCACAGCAGGCAGGCTGGGGGAGGAGAGGTGTCAGAACAGACCGAGGCCAGGGTTCAAGGCCGGGAGCATGCATGTGCATGCCAGCATGGTGGGCCTGTGTCCAGGCGAGCACGCGTGTGCATGTGCGTGTGTGTGTGAGTGTATAGGGGGATCCAGGACACACGGGTGGGGAGTGTGGACTTGCCTCCAGGAAGAGAGCCATCCATGCTTTAGGGGAGACAGGTGGCCAGCACGTGGACAGACAGGGCTAGAGAGCCTGGCCTGGGGAGGGGCGGCCTGGCTGCAACCGTGCTGGGGGAGGAGGAGGCGGAGACTGCAGAGCCTCTGAGGGAAAAGACGTGTGGAGCAGAGGAGCGGGGCAGGCAGGGGGCAGCCGGCCCGGCCCCCCAGACGAGCTCCGGAAGGCTTCCTGGAGGAGGAAGGCGCTGGATGGGTCAGCAGGTTGTTGCCACGCCCCCCACTGGCTGCAGCAGATGCCATCCAGAAGGAGGGTGGATGTCCAGGGAAGCCCCCCGGCGGGGCACCCTCATGGCAGGAGGGGAAATCCAGCCCCTTGCCCCAGTCCCCTGCTTTCACTCCCTACTTCCAGGCCTCTGGCTGGATTTGGGGTCCAGAGCAACATTGCCTTTGCCTGGGGGAAGGGTAGGGAGAGGGTCTGCAATTTCCTCCAACACATTTCCCTCCAGATGGATCTTCCATAAACCCGGTCCCGCCTTGGTGGGGTCAAGGTGCCTGGTGAAATGCTTTCCACTGGGTTCAGTTCGGGTCCCAGTGGAAGGCGCTTCCCAGCGGTGCTAGTGGAGAGGAATCTGCCGGCCGTGCAGGAGACGGGAGAGGCCCGGATTCGATCCCTGGGTTGGGAAGGTCCCCTGGAGAAGGAAATGGCAGCCCCACTCTGTTCTTGCCTGGAAACTCCCACAGACAGAGGAGCCTGGCAGGCTACAGTCCATAGGGTCGCAGAGTCGGACACGACTGAAGGGACTTGGCATGCACACCACACACAGTGGAAGGGGCGATGGCATGTGGGCGTGGGGGCCGGGGAGGACCCCTTGGCACCTGTGCCCATCCTTGGGCTACAGGCCCCCAGGACATCTCACCTGTGATTCAGTCCAGCCTCATCCCAGGTCTTGGCCCTGATTCACCGAGAGTCAGCACGCCCTGGCTGGTGGTGCCTCTGGGGCCCGAATGTCTCGGCACCCACGGCCGCAGACAGGTCAGCACGGCCTCCAGACGCCAGGCATCTCAGCCAGCGTGCGCTGGCGCCCGGCTCTCTTGGGGGTCTGGAGTGAGCCCTGCCCTGAAGCTGGCTTGCATTTCCTTCACTCCTTTGCTGCTCCAGCTCCCTGCAACCGTTTGCCGGCTCCTGGGCCCTCACAGGCCTGGATTCAGACCCCCACTCCCTGTGGGCTCTGCCCACACTGGGTGCTGTCGTTCCTGAGGACAGGACCCCCCTCTTTCTACCTGTGCCCGGTATCCCCTCCCCTCTCCCCCGCCCCATTTGGACAGCTCCTCTCTTCTTTGCAGTCTTAGCTTGGATGAGACTTCTTCCAGGAAGCCCCCCCTGGTTTCCTCCATCTGGAGTGAGCCTCCAAATGAGTACACTCTGAGCTTGGCCTGCCCAGGACCCTGCCACACAGAGTTAAGCTGCCTGCTGAGGGCCTGGGGCCAGGGTGCATTCACGTGCCCTGAGGCCTCGCTGAGTCCAGAGGGGCCTGTGTCAAATGCTCGCGGAGTCAGTGCTGGGCTGAGGGAACCGGGCGGGCTGACCCGTGGTCACAGGGCTTCCTTCTGGACGCTGCTGAACTGCCCTGCCTGGGAGTCGGGGGTGGTTGCCCCCGTGTCTGTGTGGCCGCTGGGCTGGAGAGGGACAGCGGGCACTTGGAGAGGTCCTGGCGCCCTGGGGAGAGACTCGTGAAGGAGGCTGGGATGTTCACCCTGACCGAGGGCTGCTCAGGGGCCTCCCGCGGCCTCCAGGGTCCTGGTTCTCACTGCAGCCTGGTCCAAGGTCGTCAGACGGTCCTGGCGCCCGCCACCAAGGCCAGGCTATCTGCAACCCACTGGTGTCCAGACAGGCGCTTCTAGGACGGACAAGGGGGCTCCCCTAGGCAAGGCGCCCCTCAACCCTCCTCAGCAGAGACCCCCTGACATGTACCCCGGGTGGGGCTGTCGGTTTGACCCCGTGAGGCTGGGTCTAGCTCTGGGCCGGAGTCTAGAAGCCCAGGGGCTAGCCCAGCCTGCCCCGGCTCACTGTGTGACCTTGTTCAACTCCCCTCTCCGGCCTCCGCCTCCCTGTCTGCGAGGGGCCCCCCAGGCTCCCGCTACTTCCTTAAAGGAAGGTTGTCCCGAGTGGAGGCGCGAACCCAGGCTCAGGCCGACCTGGGCTCATATCCTGCCTCGGCTGCCTCCTGCTCTGTGAGCCTGGGCGGTGGGCGGAGCCTCTCTGAGTCTCCGCTCTGTGTCTGGGATGAGGGCTGTTGAATGATCAGTGTGGGGCCTGGGCCACGTGGCTTCTGGCCCTGTGGGCCTTTAGTGACCACACCCCAGGCTCCTTGGCTAGACGAGAGGGCCCCCGAGAGGGGAGCCTCTTTGCAGAGCCCGCAGGTTGCAGTGGCCGCTCAGCCCTGGGCAGCCGGTGCTGGCCGCTCCACGAAGAAACTCGCTCATCTTGAAAGGGAGACAAGCCCACGCAGGGCGAGAATCAGGGCAGAAACGTGGCGGACACGCGGCTGAGGGGCGCCCTGGGCCACCTGGGAGGGGACACGGGGTTTGCACGTCCAGGAGTTACTGTGGAGGCCCCGGACACTGGACACGCACAGCAGGGCTGTGGAGGGGCTGCCTGACCCTGGGCCCCTCGCCTCTCACTGGAGCCGCGCAGTAACCCCCGTGCTCTGCAGGGACTTCTGACCCGGCAAGAGGGGGGCTGAGCACCCCTCATGCTCAGCCGCTGCTTTCAAGGAAGAGGAGCTCACCGCCTGGCAGAGGGAAAAAGGCAAGCCCACCAGGCCACATCTCCCTCCCTCCCTGGAGGGAGCCCCGCAGTGAGACCAGCGGTGGGGCTGGCCGCTCGGACCCTTTCCACACGTGCGGCCAAAGCTTGCCTGAAATAAAGCCTCGTGGGCATGATGTACTTCCCCTTCCCTCCCTTCCCCACGGCCGAGGGGCCTCCCTGACCACTCAGGGGGGTCCTAGCTTCCCGGGGGTCACGTGCAGGCTCCCAGCCCCTCCACGGGGAACGCTCTGTGCCCCACGGACAGAGGGGTGCAGCTATGGGGCAGTGCTGGAGGAAAACTCGGAGCAGCATCGGAAACAGAGCCATCCCGCTACGGACCGGCCGTGACAGGTAGCGAGCTCCCTGCCAGGAGAGGTAACCAAGCCGAGATTAGAAGGCTCCGTCTCAGGGGTGTCACGTCAGAGTCAAGGAGGCCACAGGATGACCTGGGGACCCACGGCTCTGGCCCTGGGGAAGGCGGGCAGGCCCGCCTGTACACCCAGCCGCCTCCCCGCCTCCTCCCCTCTAGGGAAACCTGACCCTCTGGTTGCTTGAAAGATGAGAGGAACTTGGGTTTGATGTTTTGAAGAAGTGGCTTTTTATCAGAAAGTCCTCTGGGAGTCTGGGCCGCAACCAGTGAAATTATATCTGTTGTTTCAAGGAGGGGAGAAAACTTGGGCTGATGGTTATTGAGATTTATGGCTTCCCCTGAGCCTAATTGCCTCAGAATCTTTTTAACAGTTGTGCTAAGTGGTACTCAGACCGGACAACAGGGCAGCTCGCCCCCGCCACCGTCTCCCGTCCCTCCCCCTCCTGCCTCTCTGCTCTCGTCCTCCCCCACCCTCCCTCCCCCATCCCGTCTACACTGGGAGCTCCCTGGATGCACCACCAGGCAGGTGGTCGGGACCTCACGGCTCATCTCAGGAGAGAGCAGGTGTGAAAAGCCGCTGGAGTTCAGGCCTCTGGATGAGCTTTGCTCCTCTTGCTGCTGCGTGGGGGCCCCGAGGGGAGAGAGGGATTCGGGGGAGGGGGCGGGCCTGGCAGCCAGCCAGGCGGCCCCGCGTGCCGCTGCCACTCTGAGCCTCCTCAGGCCGGTGATGGCATCTGCACTGTGGGCTGTGCCAACCAGGGAGGCACTGCACCCAGCAGGTGCTCAGCTCATGCTGGAGATCCAGAGGCAGAAGCGGGACCGGAGCACAGCTCAGATCCAATACAGAAGAGCTCTCTCACTGGCGGCCTCAGTGGGAGCGAGGCGCCCGTCTCCAGGGGTGTGTAAGGGGAGCTGCGTGACTCCAGGCCAGGACACAGGAGAGGAATCTTCTGCACTGAGATGAGGCCGACCCAGGCTGATCCCCTGACCGGGCACGGCGCCCCTCCTCCCGCGAGGGTGCTGCGCCCCTGCCTCCCTCCCTGTTCATCCCGAAGGCAGGTTGAAAGGGCAGGGCCTCTTTCCCTGGCTGCCTCTGGGGCTGCCTCCCCAGGCCCCCAGCGGGGGGTCTAGAACATTTAGAGGAGGGGGCGTGGATGACTGAGGTTGTTGGGTAGCGCCCCGGGGCAGTGAGGCAGGAACACCCTCCTCCCGGAGGCTGGTTTGAGCTCAAGGTCATGACTCCAGAGGTGAAGGCTGGCAGGGCTGGGGGGCCGCACAGACCCCTGGACAGTAGACAGCCACCCTTGGGCCAGGTCTACTGGGCTGCCTGCCAATCAAGGGCTCTCCTGCCGGGAGGGTGGGGTCTCAGGCCCCAGAGGGTGTCAGACCACCTTCCCAGCCCCACGGGCACGTGGAAGAGCCAGCCATGTCCTTCTGGGCAGGGCGGGCTGGGGTCTGCTCCTCGGCCAAGGCCGCAGAGCCTCTGTGTTCAGAAGATGATGTGGGCGCTGCACAGCCTGCCTCTCTGTTCCTCCCAATGCCCAGGGATGAGGGTGGGGCCTGGATGGGGCAGCCAGGCCCTCACACCCTCTAATGGGATTAGGGCCCCACCCAGGCCTCCCCAGAGGCGGAGGAACTACCCCGCTCACTGCAGCTGGGCTGGGCCTGGGCCTGGCTCGGGCGATGGCATGCTGGTGGAGGTGAGCGGGGCCCCTTCTGTGTGCTTGGCCTGTCTGCTCTCTTGTGCCCTGGGGATCCTCCACGCCGGGAGCCGGCCCGCTGGTTCAGAGAACACAGCCTGCAGCCTGCCCGCCGGCCAGAGCCAACCGACCCACTGAGCCACAGGCAAGGAAATCACTGTTGGCTGCGGTAACTGAATTCTGGGTGGCTTGTTACACAGCATGAGCTGACTCATGCACATAAGCACTAGTATTATCTTCTGATGCCACCGATGAAGAAGCTGAGGCTCAGAGAAGTTGAGTCACTCGCTTGAGGTCACGCAGCTTGAGGAGGCGATGGAGAGTCAAGTCCAACTACCTTTCAGGTCTGGAGGGCAGCGTCAGGCAGGTGAGGGGCTTGGCAGCTCTCAGGGTGCTGGGCTCAGGCCCCGGGTCTGGGGGCCACGACCATCTCCTGCTGCCTCTCTTGGCTTGCGGGTTTTCTGGCCAGATGCCAGGATCCAGCACATTTATCTGCCGGACGCCTTGCAGACGGACCTGGCCAGCGCTCCTCCATGTGTCCTGCACCCCGTGCTGGCCTCCAGCTGGTGCCTCGGCCACTTCGAGCCTCCACCCAGCAGCAGGAGGGATAAGCCTCGATCATCCACCTGACCCTGCTATGCCCCGTGGCTCCCCGGTACCCTGAGGGTCGAGTCCCGATTCCTTATCACCTTATAAAGGTCCGGGAGGCCCTGGTGACCCGCCCTGTGTGCAGCAGATCTGACTCACACTCACCACACGCCCCATACATTCACAACACCCTTGCACACTCACGCTCGTCCTCACCAACCCGCCCCACACATTCACAACACCCTTGCACACTCATGCTCGTCCTCACCAACCCACCCCACACATTCACAACACCCTTGCACACACGCTCATCCTCACCAACCTGCCCCACACACTCACAACACCCTTGCACTCTCACGCTCATCCTCACCAACCCGCTCATCCGCATATGGTCAGTCTCACTCGCACACAGTCACCGCACACCCCACACATTCACAACACCCTTGCACACTCATACTCATCCTCACTAACCCGCTCATCCACATATGGTCAGCCTTACTCGCACACACTCATTCACACACAGCCACACTCGTATCCACACTCACACATATGCTCAGTCTCCGGCCTTCTGGCCTCTGTGCCTGCTCTTCCTCTGCCAAGAACACCTCTCCCTGGCTCCCCTCACCAGCTCAGCCACACAGCCTCCTCCAGGAAGCCCTCCCTGGCTGCACTTGGCCAGCCCCGTCTTCCTGGGTCTCAGCGCATGTCCCATGCACTTTGTCATTGGCGACAGATCCCATGCGGGCATGGAGCAGGTGCTCATTCAGCATTTACCTGCCACCGCTTACCGCAGGGGCTGCTGGGAGGGTGTGCAGGGCCCTCCCAGCCCCAGGAGTGAAGGGTGACCTCTCTGAGGGTGGGGGTCTCCCCAGGCCCAGCCTCCTAGCCTTCCCGGGATCCTCTAGGCTTCTGGGCCCAAGGACTCACCGTGGCCCGGCCCCGGGGCTGTGACTGAGTGGGGTCTGACCTCGGTGTCTCACCAGCCCCGTTTGTGCCCCCGCCCCNCGTGCACCCCCCGCCCCCTCCCCACGAGATCCTGAAACTGGCGAGTGGACAGAGCCAGGAGACCCTGGGCATTGCCCTGCGGCCAGCCATGAACCCGATAAGCTAACAGTCAGCTTGGCCGCTGAGAGCCCAGGTCTGGGCGATGGGGAAACCGGGGCTGTTCCCCCGGAGGCCACGGAACACGAGATGCTGTCCATGAAGTGCCCGTCCAGGGCTAGTTAAACCTTCCGTGCAGGGATCCAACCCCCTTCTTCCCGGAAAGAAGCCTAGGCCTAGCCCCCACCTCCAGCACTGAGCTGCTCCCAGGAAGCCCCACGGATGCCCCCACCCGACACGGAGCCGCCGAGCCACCTTTGCTCCCTGGCCCCCACCTGCTGCAAGGTGGGGCGGGGCACGGAGAGCCGCGGGGCTGGGCGGGCGGCCTTTCCTCGAAGCCTGAGTCAGCAGTCTCGGAATCCTGGCCTGACCTTGGGTGCTGGGGCCAAGCCTCCTTGTTTGGGGGCCCCACCCTCCCAGCCGGAGAACCTGCAGGGCCCCCCAGCCGCTGTGTGGCCTGGAAGTGACCACGGTTGTGCTGGGACCGGCGCTCCCTCCCGGGGGCTCCTGCGCCGTGCGTCGTGAGGATGCTGGCCTGCGGGGGCGGGCGTTGACGTGAGCTCTGGATGGACGGCAGCGGAGCCGGGTGCAGGGGAAACAGCTCCCGAGGACCTGGGCTTCTCGCATGTTGTGTGGACCCTACAAATCTACCCTCTCCCCAAGTGCGTGCTGACCCGGCGCTGGCAGTGAAACCCAGCCGGACGCTGTGGGGCCCCCGGCCGTGAAAGTCTTTCCGTGCCCCCCGCCTCTTGTTTGTAGGGAGCAGACTCCAGCTCCCGGGACCTCCCCGAGCCCCAAAGGGCAGATCCAGACGGTTGTTGATCAGTTGAGAGAGTGCACAGACAAGATCAGAGGAGCGCAGGCCTGGGACACCCTGATCCCACTAGCAAATGCGTCCCTGAGCCACGGCTATGAAAGCGAAGTGGAAAGTGAAGCTGCTCAGTTGTGTCCGACTCTTTGTGATCCCATGGACTGCAGCCCACCAGGCTCCTCCGAACACAGAATTTTCCAGGCAAGAGTAGTGGAGTCAGTTGCCATTTCCTGCTCCAGGGGATCTTCCCGACCCAGGGATCGAACCTGAGTCTCCTGCATTGCCGGCAGACGCTTTACTGTCTGAGCCGCTCCTGACCGAGCCCGGTGCGTTCCTGTTGGGACTGACATGCTGTCATTGTGCCCCCCTTTGTCTGTGCTCTCCATGCGCCCAGAGCTCGGTCTCCGAGATTCCATTTGGCGCTGGCGCACGTAGGCCGAGTTGTCAGCGCCAGCGGTGGGGCAGGGAGACGCGGCTTTTCGCCAAACACGCATGTACCTGGTCCGAGACACTAGGGCCTCACTCTGAGCAGAGGCCCCGAGGAGGGCAGGCTCCTGGGGCGAGAGAGAGAGTGTCCAGGCGGAGCTGCGGGGCTGAGGATGGGGCGGCGCCTCACCCTTAAGACGCAGGGTGCCCCCAGCCGCTGTGTGGCCTGGAGGTGACCACGGTCGTGCTGGGACCGGCGCTCCCTCCCGGGGGCTCCTGCGCCATGCCCAGCCTTGCGCTGGGTGCAGGGGAGACGGGTGAGCTGGTGGTGAGAGGGGCTGGGCCAGCAGCAGGCCCAGCGTCACCTTCCAGGAAGCACCTTCCAGGCTCTGATGTGGCCAGGGGAGCGGACTACAGGAGGGGGCCAGGCGTCCCTGTGCCCGTGGTCACACGCAGGCTGCGGCAGCCACCCCTGCCCACACGCGGCCGGTCTCACTGGGAGCCAGTGGCAGCAGCCAGATCCAAACCAGCAGAGGAGCCCACGGCCAAAGCCCAGCGGCTGAGAGAGAGCCGGGGGCTAGGATTCGTGCCGGTGGCTCTGTAGGCGCCCGGGCGCGGTGAGTGGGGGCGTGCCGGCCCGGGCAGCTCTGGACCTTTCTGTGTCGCCGGTTTTGCAGGGCGGCACTCCGCAACGAGTCATCATCACGTGTGCACCTTCTGTAAGTTGTTACCCTGTTTTGTTTAGCAGGCCGCACTCCCAGCTCCCCTCCTGGAGACTGAACCTGGACCCTCGCTGGGGAAGCTTGTTACACTTTAAGAACATCCAGGAGTTACATTTTAAGGGAGGGTGATCCCCCAGGGGAGCTCCTCGTTACCCGCAAGGCCCTCAGGGGCTTTGGAAGGCTGGAAACTCCCCTCTCAGTCACGGAGCCACCCAGCTTGTCACCCTGGAGACTGGGGTCGGGGTCTCACCAGGCTGGTCCAGGCCTCCACCATCCCCAGGCGGGGTCCCGGAGGCTCGAGGTGGGCTCAGGTGAAGGGGAGATGGGGCCTGAGGGAGAACATGTTTTCTGTGGGAGCAACCAGATGGGGGAAGGGCCCTGACACAGCAGGAGGCATCTTGGGGCGGGGTCGCTGCTCAGCCTCTCACTGGCTGCCCCCCACCTGCTGCCCCGGCCCCTCCAGGATGGGAGCCAGGCAGCTGCAGGAGGAAAGAACGTTCTAAGGCTATCCGTGTCCTAGTTACCATGGCAAACACCGGGGGAAAGAAAGACATCCACCCAAATCGTCCTGGTGCTGGACACGCAAGCCCACCGTTCAGGTGAGGCTGGGCGCCCGCACCCACGTGTGTGTGTGGACACGTGTGTGTGCACGTGTGGGCACGTGTGTGCTTCCGCGCACGGTTTGCACAATGCACACAATTTTCTCTAAAGAAGCAGGCAGCTTCTTTAGAAAGAGGACGGTTTTTAGAATTTCAATTGGCTGTCTCAACAATGTCCGTTTAATTAGCATGTTTTGAAGGGGAAATGAAAGAAAATTATAATTCATCTGAGAAAATGGTTGTACGTGCTCAGCTCTTCTGGTGGGTTCCGGAGGAGCGCTCCAGGTCTGCGGAGCCTGAGCCCAGAGTGTCCAGGCTGGAGGAGGGAGGGATGAGCCCAGGCGGCCGGGGCGGGGGCCTCTGAGAGCCGGTCAGGCGAGTACAGGGAACCAGGACGTGGACGGGGGCGCAGGCTGAGGGTGCCCGCTGTGGACTCTGTCATCCAGGAGCCACGGGTGTGGAGCTGCGGCTGTCGTTCAGCCGCTAAGCTGTGTCCGACCCTGTGGCCCCATGACATGCAGCAGGCCAGGCTCCTCTGTCCTCTGCTCCCCTGGAATCGGCTCAGTCGCAAGTCTATCGAGTCAGTGATGCTATCTAACCTACCCCATCCTCTGCCGCCCCCTTCTCAATCTTTCCCAGCATCTGGGTCTTTGCCAATGAGTCAGTTTTTCTCATCAGGTGGCCAAAGTGTTCAGCTTCAGCATCAGTCCTTCCAATGAATATTCGGGGTTGATTTCCTTTAGGATGGACAGGTTAGATCTCCTTGCAGTCCAAGGGACTCTCAAGAGTCTTCTCCAGCACTGTAGTTCGAAAGCATCAATTCTTCGGCGCTCAGCTTTCTTTATGGTCCAGCTCTCACATCCTTACATGATACTGGAAAATGATAGTTTTGACCACATGGATCTTTGTGGGCAAAGTGACGTCTCTGCTTTTTAAAAACATTCTGTAGCTGATCGTAGCTCTTCTTCCAAGGCGCAAGCGTCTTCTAATTTCATGGCTGCGGTCACCGTCTACAGTGATTTTGGAGCCAAAGAAAGTAAGATCTATCACTGCTTCTGGGGCTTAAATTCTCACTTTGCCCGAACTCACCCAAACTGGGCTCCCCTATTTGTGAAATTTGCCAAAGGGTGATGACCGTGGAGCAAATAAAATGATGATCGGAAAAGGCCTTCATAAATTGTTGAGTCCTTTAAGAACTGGCCCTGATACTTCTTGAAGGACCCTGGGGCAGCTCTCTGTCCCACACGAGGGCCAAGTCCTCGTCAAGCTTCTCTCCAAACGGGAGCATCCTTCCAGTGGCCCGGGCTTGGTGGTGCAGGGGACCAAGGCCTCACTCTGTGGGTGCTCCCGGGCACCTCCGCATGGCTCCAGGCTGGGACCCTCGAAGGTCTCGCCGCCCCATCAAAGCTCCTGCTCTGCACAAGGGCCCCTGCCCTGGGGCTGAGCCTCCTCTGGGGCTCCCACTGTGGCCAGCAACATGCCTCCCCTCACCCACCAGGCTCGTGAGTCTCCCTGCAGCCTGCACGCCCCTGCGGGGGTCCTCCACAGAGGGGGCTGGGGCCTGAGCTGGGGGCGGGGAGTCCTGCTCCGTGGGTGCCAGCCTGCACCAGTGTGCCATAGCTCTGCGGGCAAGTCTTACCCAAGACGCTAGGAGATCAGCTGTGTCGCAGAGGGGACCTGGGTGAAAGGTGTGGCCCCATTTCCAGAAGAGAAGGGCCCCTTCAAGAGGAAGTGCCAGGCAACCTGCATTTCCGGGGTCTGTGAGGAACCCGTCCCCCTTCCTGAACGCGCAGCCATCAGGCGGGAGCCAGGCCCTGTCCTCTGGCTGAACCAGGGACTGTTGTCACCCCGCTGGAAGGTGAGGAGGTAGAGGCGCTGGCCCACACGGGCCCGCTGGTAACTACTGGTTGCCTCTCGTCCCCGGCTGGGACTCCAAAGCGGAGCCGTGGGGTGAGGAGACTCCACGCATCTGCCTGCGCCCTCTGCACACTGACCTCGGGCAGCGGGACACGGCAGCCGCTGTGCCCACTCGCCGGTCCTGCCCATCCCCAGCCTTCGCGTTGCGTCCAGCACATCACTTGTGCATGAACTCACAAGGTGAGGACCAGCGTCCCATTTCACAGAGGCGAAAACCAAGGCCGAGCGTGTCTACACGCATGTGGGGATGGTCAGAGGGAGCTGAGTTCGACCCGAGTCGCTCTGGCTGGAGGCCAGCTCTCCCTCCAGGACCCCCTCTGCACACCATGTCCGCGTGTCTCCCTGGGGTCCATCCATGCCCCTCGTGTGTCCTGTCCTCCAGGAAGCGCAGTGGCCGCGCTAGCCTGTGCCTCCCCGAGGCCCACCCCCCAGCGCCTTTTCCTCCGCAGATCTCAGCTGGAGTTGGACAGAGGGACAGGCGACTGGTAGGCGTGCAGGGGGCCCTGTCACAGAAGCCGTGGGCTCTGCCTTAGCACAGGGAGGCACGCGAGGCCGCGTCCGAGGTGGGGAAGGCCCGGCCCCCACATGCGGGCTGCGCTTCTCAGGAGGGCAGGGCCGCTCTGGGATGGACCCTCACCTCTGGGAAGGACATGAACCTAGGTGCCCCCCACGAGGCCCCTCTCCGGTGCTCAGGCAGACAGGACTAATCAAGCAGTGCCCCTTCTCCCGCAGAGCCTGGCTCCCAGCCCTCCCTCTGCTGCCAAGACCAGCTGATTGCAGCTGGCACCAGAGACCGCCCTGGCCACCCCAGCTGTAAGTTATTATCAAAACTAACTGAAGCCCAGATCTGCCAGCGTCCCAGCCTGCGGGCACCACAGAGCGCAGGGGGAGGTGGCTCAGACTCACTCTCTGCCGGCCTTTCCCTACCGCCTGGCCAGCATCAGCCAGGGCTGCCCAGAGCCGGCCGCTCCAAGGAGCTCTGCGGTCCACCCCAGAGGCTCCAGGCTGGAGTCGAGGCCCAGCCCTGCCCAGTCGCTGGCCTCTGGGACCAGGCAGACCCCCCCGGGCCTCAGCAACCCTTGTTCCTGGCCCCACGCCCGGTGACGGGTGTCGGTGGGTCTCGGTCGGGGGCAGCTGCATTTTCCACGAGCGGGTACAGGGCTCCAGGACCCCAGCAGAGCGCACTGAGTGGTCCCTTCTTTGTGGACGGCCGGGCGCTGATGCCCCTGGGATAGCCCTCCCGTGAGAGAGGCGCAGGCTGCCCGAGCGCCCTGGGGCTGGGCGCCCCGCCCTAACCGTCNCAGGGCTCCAGGACCCCAGCAGAGCGCACTGAGTGGTCCCTTCTTTGTGGACGGCCGGGCGCTGATGCCCCTGGGATAGCCCTCCCGTGAGAGAGGCGCAGGCTGCCCGAGCGCCCTGGGGCTGGGCGCCCCGCCCTAACCGTCACTGTGCCCTCTTGTGGTTCTCAAGGGGCGTGTGTCCCCCGGGTTGGAGGGGGGATCTCACCTGCTCTCGCTCCACTTCTTGCTCAGTGGGTCCAGGCTGGTCCTCGCCAGGACCTCCCTCCCGCCACCCGCCCAGCTCCAGGCCGGCCTGAGCAGACTGCTGGCCTCCTGGGCCTGAGTGGCCTCCTGGAGCCCTCGGTCACGGAGCCTCCTCATCTCTGCCTGGGCCCCAGCATCTGTCACCCGTTTCCCAACAGCCTTGCCGGTGATGGGCCCAGACTCCCTACCGGTGTCCCCAGGACCCCGGGCTCCTGGGCCCCTCTGGAAGAGGCTCCTCAGTGCTTGAGCAACTGGCTCGAAGTCTCCGCCTGGGGTGGGGGTCCCGGTTCCGGCGCTGGAGTTGTATCACTTTGGAGGCTCCTCAGCCTCTCTGGGCTTGCTCCCTGTCCCTGTGAAATCGAGTTATGCACCTGCCCCCGGGCCGTGCGGGAGTCATGGGGGAAGGAAAGAGAACAGGCCCTATATGGTGACCCTTTGCGCCACGGCACGGGGACCGTGCCGTCCGAGAGCGAGGGTCTGATGTAACGAGATGGGGTGTGCGGTGCCCGGCACGGGGTGGTGAGCGCTGCTAAGGGTGGTGCCCCCGCGCTCCTTGGTGGGGGGACAGCCGCCCGCGGGCTGCGGGGCCGGGAGCCACCCGACCTCCGCACAGACACACAGGGAGCCCTCTGTGCTCAGAGCCACCGCCCGCCGCCTGACTGCCCGCTCCCGGCTGCCGGCCACAAGCGGGCTGGGCCACCCCCTCCACCCCACTGAAAGTCAACAGACCCGTTTTAGCAAACGTGGAAGCCGCAGAAAAACAGAAAGGTGTAAACAGAGTCCCCGGAGGCCCCCTCCCCAGCCCGGCCTCCGGATTCAGCCCTTCTGGATTATTCCTGCCTGGCTCTCCTCCTCACATCCTGATGAAGCCCTGAGCCTTCCCCCTGCAGCGGGGGCCGTGTTCGGGACGTCAGTGCTCAGCACACCCACGGCGCCGGGCCCTCCTGATGCCCAGCGTTCAGACGGGGAGACTGGGCGGCCTGGGGGGTGTGGCCGCAGGGGACCTGGGGGTGTGTGGCCCCTAGGCGTGGACCCTGGTCCTCCTGGCCCCTGGTCGGGCGCTGGTCACCGTGGAAATGAACCTCGAGTGAGCACAAACAGCAGATGGAGGGAAATGTCCGCACCTCCCAGGGGCTGGTGGGGCCAGTGGGCCGGCCAGGCTGGGCTTCTCGGGGTCGGGGGCCACGCTGACCCCGGGGGCCTTTCTAGGGGCGGCTGGACAGCTCCTGGACCCAGGGGGCCACAGCTGGTGCTCTGGCCACCGCCCTCCCCCTGGAGGCCAGGTGGGCTTGGCTGTCTGTCCCAGGGCTTTTTTCTCTCCGGCTCTGTGTCCGCGTCCGGCCTGGGCCGAGGCAGAGGCCGCGGGCTGGCTCCCAGCAGCGCCCACAGCAGTCGCCCCCCCAGCGACGGCGGCAGCTCCCGGCGTGCTCAGCGCCCCCCGCCCCAGCCCTCCTGGCCCGCCCTCCCCCGGGCTCGCTTTCCAGCACGGTTAGCTGGCCCGTGGACAGGGCTATCTCCCAGGTGAGCACGCCTTAGAAAAATGACTTCATTATCACCTTTGGCAGCTTGGAGCTGGGGGACGGATGTGTGTGGCCGAGAGGGGACAGGCGGTGTGGACGCCCCCGCTGCCGCTCCTCGGGCAGCTGGGCCCCGGGTGGCAGGAGGGCCTGGAGACCCCCGCCGGAGCAGGCCTGCGGAGATGGATCTGTGGGCCCGGGGGCGGGAGGGAAATATTGCATTATGATAACAAATCACTCTGCTGATTGGAACTTAATTACGTCTCTTTTATCTTGGTGACAGTTACGCACCTGGGCTCAAGGCTGGCCTGGGGCTGGTGGGGGTGCTCATCCCCCGGGGATTAATGAAACCACGCCGAACTCCGTGGCCCTGGAGGCAGCCACAGCGGGCCCCGCCTCCTCCTGGGCGGGCCAGACAAAGCGGGTTTCCCCCGCTGCAGAGCGAGAGTCACAGGGTCTTAGCTGGGGGTGGGGGGTGGGCACGGGGTCTGCTCCGTCCTGCCCAGCCAACCGAGGAAGGCAAACTGGCCTTAGCCACGCTCCGGGTCCGAGAGGCCCTGCCAGAGCCTGACCCCCTAATGCACAACAAAATTGTCTCAACTTGGCCGCCACTGACCGCGGTGTGGCCCTGGACGAGGAGTGTCCTATTCCAGGAGCCTCCGGGCAGGCAGGGGCGCTCACTCTGTGCACCCCGGCGCGCTCTCAGCACCGCGAGGTGAGCTGGCTCCGGAGGGTGGGCCCCCGGGCCTCCAGGAGGCCTCCCGGCTGACTTGGGAGTTCTGTTCAGAGAGTGAAATCCAACTATGCGTCACCTTTCTCAGGGTAAATGTATCCTGTGCGGATTTTTCTGGAACGCTTTTGGTTTGAGAAACTCTGTCCCAGGAACTAACAAAATCCTGGTATTCTGGAGTTTCCGCAGCTGTCCTGTGGCGTCTTTTCCCAGCCCGGGCGAGTTCAGATCCGGGGATGTGAGCATTAACCCCAGTGGCCTCACCTGGCTCTTTGATACGTGGCCTTGATGGGTCCCAGGCTCCTCACCTGGAGAGTGGGGGAGGCCCCGGGTGCCCGGGCCTAGGATGAGCTGGCGCTCTCACCCCGCCTGGGGCCACCGCTCTCCAGTGTTGGCTGACAGGCCTCCAGGGACCTTTCCAGGGCCCACGATGGGTCCTAGGGCACAAAGCTGGAAGCGGAGGCACAGAGCGGGGCCGTCGCCTGGCCAGGGCCATGCAGCTGCCAAGCGGCAGAGGCAGGATTCGAGCCGGGAGCTGGGCCCCAGGGTCTGCTCTGGGGGGAGAAGTCTCCTGTCTGGCCACGGGCAGGCTGTTAATCATTTGAACGATGGTTCACTCATCAAACAGGAGATATTCTCTACACTTGGCAAAACACGCGGGGCAAATCGCGCGGTATTTGGGTGGGAGAACGTGGCTCCCATGCCAAGCCTGGGGCNAGGCACGCGAGGCCGCGTCCGAGGTGGGGAAGGCCCGGCCCCCACATGCGGGCTGCGCTTCTCAGGAGGGCAGGGCCGCTCTGGGATGGACCCTCACCTCTGGGAAGGACATGAACCTAGGTGCCCCCCACGAGGCCCCTCTCCGGTGCTCAGGCAGACAGGACTAATCAAGCAGTGCCCCTTCTCCCGCAGAGCCTGGCTCCCAGCCCTCCCTCTGCTGCCAAGACCAGCTGATTGCAGCTGGCACCAGAGACCGCCCTGGCCACCCCAGCTGTAAGTTATTATCAAAACTAACTGAAGCCCAGATCTGCCAGCGTCCCAGCCTGCGGGCACCACAGAGCGCAGGGGGAGGTGGCTCAGACTCACTCTCTGCCGGCCTTTCCCTACCGCCTGGCCAGCATCAGCCAGGGCTGCCCAGAGCCGGCCGCTCCAAGGAGCTCTGCGGTCCACCCCAGAGGCTCCAGGCTGGAGTCGAGGCCCAGCCCTGCCCAGTCGCTGGCCTCTGGGACCAGGCAGACCCCCCCGGGCCTCAGCAACCCTTGTTCCTGGCCCCACGCCCGGTGACGGGTGTCGGTGGGTCTCGGTCGGGGGCAGCTGCATTTTCCACGAGCGGGTACAGGGCTCCAGGACCCCAGCAGAGCGCACTGAGTGGTCCCTTCTTTGTGGACGGCCGGGCGCTGATGCCCCTGGGATAGCCCTCCCGTGAGAGAGGCGCAGGCTGCCCGAGCGCCCTGGGGCTGGGCGCCCCGCCCTAACCGTCACTGTGCCCTCTTGTGGTTCTCAAGGGGCGTGTGTCCCCCGGGTTGGAGGGGGGATCTCACCTGCTCTCGCTCCACTTCTTGCTCAGTGGGTCCAGGCTGGTCCTCGCCAGGACCTCCCTCCCGCCACCCGCCCAGCTCCAGGCCGGCCTGAGCAGACTGCTGGCCTCCTGGGCCTGAGTGGCCTCCTGGAGCCCTCGGTCACGGAGCCTCCTCATCTCTGCCTGGGCCCCAGCATCTGTCACCCGTTTCCCAACAGCCTTGCCGGTGATGGGCCCAGACTCCCTACCGGTGTCCCCAGGACCCCGGGCTCCTGGGCCCCTCTGGAAGAGGCTCCTCAGTGCTTGAGCAACTGGCTCGAAGTCTCCGCCTGGGGTGGGGGTCCCGGTTCCGGCGCTGGAGTTGTATCACTTTGGAGGCTCCTCAGCCTCTCTGGGCTTGCTCCCTGTCCCTGTGAAATCGAGTTATGCACCTGCCCCCGGGCCGTGCGGGAGTCATGGGGGAAGGAAAGAGAACAGGCCCTATATGGTGACCCTTTGCGCCACGGCACGGGGACCGTGCCGTCCGAGAGCGAGGGTCTGATGTAACGAGATGGGGTGTGCGGTGCCCGGCACGGGGTGGTGAGCGCTGCTAAGGGTGGTGCCCCCGCGCTCCTTGGTGGGGGGACAGCCGCCCGCGGGCTGCGGGGCTGGGAGCCACCCGACCTCCGCACAGACACACAGGGAGCCCTCTGTGCTCAGAGCCACCGCCCGCCGCCTGACTGCCCGCTCCCGGCTGCCGGCCACAAGCGGGCTGGGCCACCCCCTCCACCCCACTGAAAGTCAACAGACCCGTTTTAGCAAACGTGGAAGCCGCAGAAAAACAGAAAGGTGTAAACAGAGTCCCCGGAGGCCCCCTCCCCAGCCCGGCCTCCGGATTCAGCCCTTCTGGATTATTCCTGCCTGGCTCTCCTCCTCACATCCTGATGAAGCCCTGAGCCTTCCCCCTGCAGCGGGGGCCGTGTTCGGGACGTCAGTGCTCAGCACACCCACGGCGCCGGGCCCTCCTGATGCCCAGCGTTCAGACGGGGAGACTGGGCGGCCTGGGGGGTGTGGCCGCAGGGGACCTGGGGGTGTGTGGCCCCTAGGCGTGGACCCTGGTCCTCCTGGCCCCTGGTCGGGCGCTGGTCACCGTGGAAATGAACCTCGAGTGAGCACAAACAGCAGATGGAGGGAAATGTCCGCACCTCCCAGGGGCTGGTGGGGCCAGTGGGCCGGCCAGGCTGGGCTTCTCGGGGTCGGGGGCCACGCTGACCCCGGGGGCCTTTCTAGGGGCGGCTGGACAGCTCCTGGACCCAGGGGGCCACAGCTGGTGCTCTGGCCACCGCCCTCCCCCTGGAGGCCAGGTGGGCTTGGCTGTCTGTCCCAGGGCTTTTTTCTCTCCGGCTCTGTGTCCGCGTCCGGCCTGGGCCGAGGCAGAGGCCGCGGGCTGGCTCCCAGCAGCGCCCACAGCAGTCGCCCCCCCAGCGACGGCGGCAGCTCCCGGCGTGCTCAGCGCCCCCCGCCCCAGCCCTCCTGGCCCGCCCTCCCCCGGGCTCGCTTTCCAGCACGGTTAGCTGGCCCGTGGACAGGGCTATCTCCCAGGTGAGCACGCCTTAGAAAAATGACTTCATTATCACCTTTGGCAGCTTGGAGCTGGGGGACGGATGTGTGTGGCCGAGAGGGGACAGGCGGTGTGGACGCCCCCGCTGCCGCTCCTCGGGCAGCTGGGCCCCGGGTGGCAGGAGGGCCTGGAGACCCCCGCCGGAGCAGGCCTGCGGAGATGGATCTGTGGGCCCGGGGGCGGGAGGGAAATATTGCATTATGATAACAAATCACTCTGCTGATTGGAACTTAATTACGTCTCTTTTATCTTGGTGACAGTTACGCACCTGGGCTCAAGGCTGGCCTGGGGCTGGTGGGGGTGCTCATCCCCCGGGGATTAATGAAACCACGCCGAACTCCGTGGCCCTGGAGGCAGCCACAGCGGGCCCCGCCTCCTCCTGGGCGGGCCAGACAAAGCGGGTTTCCCCCGCTGCAGAGCGAGAGTCACAGGGTCTTAGCTGGGGGTGGGGGGTGGGCACGGGGTCTGCTCCGTCCTGCCCAGCCAACCGAGGAAGGCAAACTGGCCTTAGCCACGCTCCGGGTCCGAGAGGCCCTGCCAGAGCCTGACCCCCTAATGCACAACAAAATTGTCTCAACTTGGCCGCCACTGACCGCGGTGTGGCCCTGGACGAGGAGTGTCCTATTCCAGGAGCCTCCGGGCAGGCAGGGGCGCTCACTCTGTGCACCCCGGCGCGCTCTCAGCACCGCGAGGTGAGCTGGCTCCGGAGGGTGGGCCCCCGGGCCTCCAGGAGGCCTCCCGGCTGACTTGGGAGTTCTGTTCAGAGAGTGAAATCCAACTATGCGTCACCTTTCTCAGGGTAAATGTATCCTGTGTGGATTTTTCTGGAACGCTTTTGGTTTGAGAAACTCTGTCCCAGGAACTAACAAAATCCTGGTATTCTGGAGTTTCCGCAGCTGTCCTGTGGCGTCTTTTCCCAGCCCGGGCGAGTTCAGATCCGGGGATGTGAGCATTAACCCCAGTGGCCTCACCTGGCTCTTTGATACGTGGCCTTGATGGGTCCCAGGCTCCTCACCTGGAGAGTGGGGGAGGCCCCGGGTGCCCGGGCCTAGGATGAGCTGGCGCTCTCACCCCGCCTGGGGCCACCGCTCTCCAGTGTTGGCTGACAGGCCTCCAGGGACCTTTCCAGGGCCCACAATGGGTCCTAGGGCACAAAGCTGGAAGCGGAGGCACAGAGCGGGGCCGTCGCCTGGCCAGGGCCATGCAGCTGCCAAGCGGCAGAGGCAGGATTCGAGCCGGGAGCTGGGCCCCAGGGTCTGCTCTGGGGGGAGAAGTCTCCTGTCTGGCCACAGGCAGGCTGTTAATCATTTGAACGATGGTTCACTCATCAAACAGGAGATATTCTCTACACTTGGCAAAACACGCGGGGCAAATCGCGCGGTATTTGGGTGGGAGGACGTGGCTCCCATGCCAAGCCTGGGGCGGCGGCTGATGGTTCCAGCATGACTCAGAGCCCGGGGCTCTCCTGATCCTCTGGGCCCCGCTCGCCGGGGCTGCTCTGAGGCTCTTTGGCACCTCCGCCCACCCGGTTACAGAAGCTGGGGCTCGGGGGAGCGTCATCACCTGGGGGCTTGGGGGAGCATCATCACCCTGTCTCTTATACACATCTAGATGTGTATAAGAGACAGGTCCCAGGAACTAACAAAATCCTGGTATTCTGGAGTTTCCGCAGCTGTCCTGTGGCGTCTTTTCCCAGCCCGGGCGAGTTCAGATCCGGGGATGTGAGCATTAACCCCAGTGGCCTCACCTGGCTCTTTGATGCGTGGCCTTGATGGGTCCCAGGCTCCTCACCTGGAGAGTGGGGGAGGCCCTGGGTGCCCGGGCCTAGGATGAGCTGGCGCTCTCACCCCGCCTGGGGCCACCGCTCTCCAGTGTTGGCTGACAGGCCTCCAGGGACCTTTCCAGGGCCCACGATGGGTCCTAGGGCACAAAGCTGGAAGCGGAGGCACAGAGCGGGGCCGTCGCCTGGCCAGGGCCATGCAGCTGCCAAGCGGCAGAGCCAGGATTCGAGCCGGGAGCTGGGCCCCAGGGTCTGCTCTGGGGGGAGAAGTCTCCTGTCTGGCCACAGGCAGGCTGTTAATCATTTGAACGATGGTTCACTCATCAAACAGGAGATATTCTCTACACTTGGCAAAACACGCGGGGCAAATCGCGCGGTATTTGGGTGGGAGGACGTGGCTCCCATGCCAAGCCTGGGGCGGCGGCTGATGGTTCCAGCATGACTCAGAGCCCGGGGCTCTCCTGATCCTCTGGGCCCCGCTCGCCGGGGCTGCTCTGAGGCTCTTTGGCACCTCCGCCCACCCGGTTACAGAAGCTGGGGCTCGGGGGAGCGTCATCACCTGGGGGCTTGGGGGAGCATCACCTGGGGGGCTTGGGGGAGCATCATCACCTGGGGGGCTTGGGGGAGCGTCATCACCTGGGGGGCTTGGGGGAGCGTCATCACCTGGGGGGCTGTCTAGGGTCCTTGGCGGGAGTTCCTGACGCTGTCTCTCCTGCTCCTCCCGGTGGTGGTGTCTGGGTGGGTGCCCTCCTGCTGCTTACCCCAGAGGCTGCTGAGCGGCCACACCAGCCTGCCTTCTGATGGAGACAGCGGGGGCAAGCCCCGCACAGTTACCACAGTTTCATAGATTGGCTGATGGCCGCCGAGTCATTGCACGGGGCGATCCATCACCCAGGCCGCTGATGGCAGGAGCCGGGCATGTTGTCGTTGCTCTGGGGACGCGGGGCAGAGTGGGGCAGGCCTTGGTCTTCTCCCCGCTGCCCGACAGGGGCCGACCGTCACTGTGTCACTGGGTGGGGAGGGAGCGGGCGGCCGTGGCTCAGAAGTGGATGTACTCGCAGGCATGTGGGAGTCTACAGCTGCGCCCTGCAGGTGTGAGCCTGCGCGGGGCTGCACACAGCCCGGGGGGTTCACACACGAACCATCCAGAGCAGACAGTGGGGCCCGGCTCCCTGGCTCAAATCCCTTTACAGCCTGTGTCTGCGGATGCTGTTCAGACGTGCCCTTTAGGGGGTCTGAGGCACGACTTGGAGCTGGATGGGGGCCCCAGACCCATATGTCATTCACCCCCAGGCACGTCCCAGCCTCAGACCTCTCGCCTGAAGACCGTGACGATGGTGGAGGCGACGTGACAATGACACGGTGCCGACAGTGTGTGTGTGCGCGCTCGTGTGTGTGTCTCTCTGTGTGTGTGCATGTGTGTGCGTGTGTGTGCGTGTGTGTGTCTGTGTGTGTCTGTGTGAGTGTGTGTGTCTATGTGTATGTGTGCATGTGTGTGTGTCTCTGTGTGCACGCGTGTGTGTGTCTGTGTGCATGTGTGCGCATGTGCGCATGCGTGTGTGTNGTGTGTGCGTGTGTGTGCGTGTGTGTGTCTGTGTGTGTCTGTGTGAGTGTGTGTGTCTATGTGTATGTGTGCATGTGTGTGTGTCTCTGTGTGCACGCGTGTGTGTGTCTGTGTGCATGTGTGCGCATGTGCGCATGCGTGTGTGTCTCTGTGTGCATGTGGGTGTCTGTGTGTGTCTGTGTGTGCGTGCACGTGTGTGCACGCGTGTATGTCTGCGTGTGTGTGTGCGTGTGTGTGCGTGTGGGTGTCTGTGTATGTGCGCTCGTGCGTGTGTCTGCGTGTGTGTCTCTGTGTGTGTGCGTGTGTGCACGCGTGCGTGTGCGTGTGTGTGTGTGTCTGCTGTCTCTTATACACATCTCACCCGTTTNCATGTGTGTGCGTGTGTGTGTGTGTCTGTGTGTGTCTCTGTGTGTGTGCGCGCACGTGTGTGTGTCTGTGTGCCTCTGTGTGTGTGCACGTGCATGTGTGAGTGTGCTCGCCTGTGTGTGCATGTGTGCGCATGTGCGCGCGTGTGTCTCTGTGTGTGCATGTATGCCTGTGTGTGCATGTGTGTCTCTGTGTGTGTGTGTGTGGGTGTCTGTGTGAGCACGCATGCGTGTGTGTCTGCATGTGTGTCTCTGTCTCTGTGTGTGCGTGTGCGTGTGCATGTGTGTGCATGTGCGTGTCTGTGTGTGTGTGCACACATGCAGAGATTTATCGTAGGGAATTGGCTCACGAGACCACGAAGGCGGAGCGGTCCCACCATCTCCCGTCTGGGTGCCAATGATGTCAGTCCCAGGCTGAGTCTGAGGACCTGAGAGCCCAGAGCTGGTGCTGTGAGCTGCTGTCTGGGGGCCGCAGTGGGCCGCTGCCCCACCTCCAGGCCTGGCAGAAAGCACATGTCCCCTGTCTCTGCCTGTCTGTTCTATTCAGGCCCCTGGCGGACGGGTTGATGAGGCCACCCACTCTGGGGATGGCAGTTCACTTTACAACGTCCACTGGTGCTCACACTAATCCAGCGTGGAGACAGCCTCACAGATGTGCCCAGAGTCACGTCCAACCAGTTGCCTGGACACTGCGTGGCCCAGACCCGTGGATTCATAATATTAACCCTCACAGGTGGGCTGGTGTGTGGGCACATGGTCACTGGTGCCAGCTCTTGTGGGCTTGTTGGGTGTGCGTGTGCAGACACGTGCGAGTGCAAGGATTTCCCTGGGTGTGCTTACGTGTGGGCTTGCTGCAGTGTGCTGAGGGGTGGGATGGGGTCCCAGGGCCTCCAGGGCTGTGGGAAGGAGCAGAGGCACCACCAGGGGACGCGGGTGGGAGGAGCCCGGCCCAGCCCCACCCCAGGGGCTGTGTCCCTCAGACCCTCTGGCTCAGACGACACTGTGGTCCCCCAGCCCGAAAGGGAGCGGATGTGTTTGTTTCAGTTCAATTTGCTCCTTCAGTCGTGTCCGACGCTTTGTGACCCCATGGACTGCCGCAGGGCAGGCCTCCCTGTCCATCATCATCTCCCAGAGTTTACTCAAACTCGTGTTCACTGAGGCGGTGATGCCTTCCAACCGTCTCATCCTCTGTTATCCCCTTCTCCTCCTGCCTTCAGTCTTTCCCAGCATCAGAGTCTTTTCCAGTGAGTCAACTCTTTGCATGAGGTGGCCAAAGTATTGGAGTTTTAGCTTCAGCATCAGTCCTTCCAATGAACACCCAGGACTGATTTCCTTTAGGATGGACTGGTTGGATCTGGAGTCCAAGGGACTCTCAAGAGTCTTCGCCAACACCACAGTTCAAAATCATTAGCTCTTCGGCGCTCAGCTTTCGTTATAGTCCAACTCTCACATCCATACACGACTATTGGAAAAACCATAGCTTTGACTAGACAGACCTTTGTTGACAAAGTAATGTCTCTATTTTTTAATATGCTCTCTAGGTTGGTCGTAACTTTCCTTCCAAGGAGTGTCTTTTAATTTCATGGCTGCAATCAGCATCTGCAGTGATTTTGCAGCCCCCCAAATAAAGTCTGTTACTGTTTCCCCATCTATTTGCCATGAAGTGATGGGACCAGATCCCATGACCTTCATTTTCTGAATGTTGAGCTTTAAGCCATCTTTTTCACTCTCCTCTTTCACTTTCTTCAAGAGGCTTTTTAGCTCCTCTTCACTTTCTGCCACAAGGGTGGTGTCATCTGCATATCTGAGGTTATTGATATTTCTCCCAGCAATCTTGATTCCAGCTTGTGCTTCATCCAGCCCAGCGTTTCTCATGATGTACTCTGCATATAAGTTAAATAAGCAGGGTGACAATATACAGCTTTGATGTACTCCTTTTCCTATTTGGAACCAGTCTGTTGTTCCATGTCCAGTTCTAACTGTTGCTTCCTGACCTGCATACAGGTTTCTCAAGAGGCAGGTCAGGTGGTCTGGTATTCCCATCTCTTTCAGAATTTTCCACAGTTTATTGTGATCCACAGAGTCAAAGGCTTTGGCATAGTCAATAAAGCAGAAGTAGGTGTAGTGTTTATTTACACACCCGGAGACTCGGGTGTCCTGAGCCACCTTCGGGTCCTGACCCCCATTCCTGCGGAGAAACACACAAATGGCAGTGAGTCTGGAGATGAGTTTCCAGATGAGCAGCCTGCACTCTGCACTGCAGAGTGTCGTGGAGCTCGGGCTGTGGACTTCTGGCAGGTCACCGTCGGCCAGCAGGTCACCGTCGGCCGCTCCTTGGCTGACGTGTGGGAGGTCGGCACGGCCTGGAGCCACCCTGGGCTGCCTCTCTGCAGGATGCCAGGCTCTCTCAGGTGTAGGATCTGGCATGTCACCCTGATATTCACGTCAGCTTTGCTCCACTCAGCAAGTCCATTCAGGGCTGGTGGAAGAGATCAGCCTAGCGCCTTCCTGCAGCCCCTCCGTCCTAGAAAGCTCGTGGGAGAGTTGTGCAGGCCCAGAGAGTGACAAGGCTCACATGGATGCTGCCTCTCTCCAGGTCTCACCTCCCCGCCGGCTGTTACCTGCCCTACAACAGGTGTGTGGCGGGAGGGCAGGTGCACAGACCCCGTGCAGACCCTCTGGCCACCGGCTCCTGGAGGCCCGGGTCCGCCACAGACGTGATGGAACCCTTCCGGAAGGGAGGGCCCTAGAGTGGGCTCTCCCCTCACGGTGCCCTCGCTGTCTCTCACCTCTGTCCCCCGAGCCCTGAGCTCAGGGGACCAGGGACAGAGGGAGCGTGTGCACGGGAGAGCCCCCAAGCACGCCCAGGCTCCCAGAGGCGGCGGTCTCGGAGGAGTCTGTGTGATCTGCTCGGTTCCTAACAAGCTCGGGGTGGCCTCTGCAGCCCCAGCCCGCGGCTGGGAGTGGTGCCTCCGGATGGTTCCCGGGGATGGTTTTCACAGAGCCTGACCACTGAGAGCCTGACCCCACGAGACGGAGGCCCCGCTCATCCGGCTGGCTCAGCGACCGCCAGGAAGGGACGTGTCCGCGCCCCGAGCCCCCTGTACCCGAGCTGGCGGTTTGAGCTTCAGGCCTGAACCTCCCAGTGACTCTTGTGAAGAAGGCTGACTGATGGAATGGGGACCGCGCTGCCTGCCTGAGCCGCGTGGGGAGGTGAGGCTCGCAGACCAGCCTCAGCTGCCCCGCCGGGCCGGTCTGTGGAGCCCCAGGCCTCGTGGGCGGACCTGCGTGGCGGGCAGGCAGAGGGGCCACGAGGCCCGAGCCGGCAGCGTCCCGGGCAGGGTGCGGATGCGATGCTCCCGCTCAGGGTCTGCACCCAGCCACCTTAGACGTGAACGGCGGCCCTGATGGAAGCCTGAGTGTCGGCCGGGAGGAGGTGGGCCCAGGGCGGGGGCACTGGGCGGAGTCCGGGCGCACGCGGGTGCGAGCGCCCGTGGGGGGGTGGGGGGCCGGGCCCGAGACAGGGGCGCGCCTCCCTGGCCTCTCCGCTTCCTGCAGAGCGGCTGCATTGAGCCTGGTGCCCCCAGCCCCTGAGAACAAAGCCCCAGGCCCCCTTTCATCTTCTCTGCTCAGGGTNCTGCTCGAGGAAGGGAGGCCGGGGTCAGGACTGGGGTGGGGTCTCATGCTGACCGCAGGGCCTCAGGGCTCTGGGCCTCTCTGCCCAGCTCCCGCATTAGGCAGATGGCGCTGAGCCTCGGAGAGGGACCCTGGCTCCGCGGGAGCGCTGCCTCGGGCTCTCTTCCCCGAGATCTGCTCCAGCCTGTCTCTTATACACATCTTCCGGGCGCACGCGGGTGCGAGCGCCCGTGGGGGGGTGGGGGGCCGGGCCCGAGACAGGGGCGCGCCTCCCTGGCCTCTCCGCTTCCCGCAGAGCGGCTGCATTGAGCCTGGTGCCCCCAGCCCCTGAGAACAAAGCCCCAGGCCCCCTTTCATCTTCTCTGCTCAGGGTCCCGGGGGGAGGGACGAACAAAAGCCTCGCGCAGCGTCCCTTCCCGCCCCGCCACCCTCTGGCCCACCCTTTTCTTCCCTTTATAATGTATTTTAATAGGGTCAGACCAAGATGGATGGCTCTGAGCTCTGGGCGGTGGGGCTGCCCACCCGCCAGCCCCAGGGCCCTGCCTGGAGCCGGGACTGACCACCAAGAGGTGTCCCCGCTACAGGCTGAAGGTGGGGTGCCCTCTGTCTCCTGGGGGACCCAGTCTGGGCCTCTTGGGGAGCTGGGCCCTCAGCCTCAATCTTGGCTCTAATCTTCTCCCGATCCACCCCCCACGCCCCTGGAAGTCAGCCAGGCCATGTGTTGGCCAGGGGTCCAGTCCTGTGCTCAGCTCTGTTGTAGGACGGCAGGGGGAGACCCCGGGCCACTGCTGCCGCTGGAAAGACCCCCAGCCATCCCCCCCGTGAGCCTGGGCTCTTGCCGCCGCCGTCTGGATCGCTGTTCGCAGCCTCCTGGCTCCTCACTCACTGCTCGTCCTCTGCCGCCCACTTGTCGCTGTTCAGTCGCTCAGTCGTGCCTGACTCTTTGCAAGCCCATGACCGTAGCCTGTGGCGCTTGTCTATCCTCCCCTGTCTCCTGGAGTCTGCTCAAATTCAGGACACTGAGTCGGTGATGCCATCCAACCATCTCATCCTCTGTTATCCCCCTCTGCTCTTGCCTTCAATCTTTCCCAGCATCAGGGTTTTTTCCAATGAGTTGGCTCTTCCCATCAGGTGGCCAAAGTGTTGGAGTTTCAGCTTCAGCATCAGTCCTTCGAATGAATATTCAGGACTGATTTCCTTTAGGATGGGCTGGTTGATCTCCTTGCAGTTCACGGGACTCTCAAGAGTCTTCTCCAACACCACAGTTCAAAAGCGTCAATTCTTTGGCGCTCAGCCTTCTTTATGGTCCAACTCTCACATCCATACCTGACTACTGGAAAAACCATAGCTTTGAGTATATGGATCTTCGTTGGCAAAGTGATGTCTCTGCTTTTTAATATGCTGTCTACGTATCTGAAAGCTGTCCTTCTAAGGAGCAAATATCTTCTAATTTCATGGCTGCAGTTACCATCTGCAGTGATTTTGGAGCCCAAGAAAATAAAATCTGTCTCTGTTTCCACTGTTTCCCCATCTATTTGCCATGAAGTGATGGGACCAGATGCCATGATCTTAGTTTTCTGAATGTTGAGTTTTAAGCCAACTTTTTCACTCTCCTCCTTCACCTTCATCAAGAGGCTCTTTAGTTCTTCACTTTCTGCCATAAGGGTGGTGTCATCTGTGTATCTGAGATTACTGATATTTCTCCCAGCAATCTTGATTCCAGCTTGTGCTTCATCCAACCCAGCATTTTGCATGATGTACTCTGCATAGTTAAATAAGCAGGGTGACAGTATACAGCCTTGACATACTCCTTTCCCTATTTGGAACCAGTCTGTTGTTCCATGTCCAGTTCTAACTGTTGCTTCCTGACCTGCATACAGATTTCTCAAGAGGCAGGTCAGGTGGTCTGGTATTCCCCTCTCTTTCAGAATTTTCCACAGTTTGTGGTGATCCACACAGTCACCACACTTCTTCGGAGAAGGCAATGGCAACCCACTCCAGTACTCTTGTCTGGAGAACCCCTTGGAAGGGGGAGCCTGGTAGGCTGCAGTCCATGCGGTCGCTAAGAGTTGGACACGACTGAGTGACTTCACTTTCACTTTTCACTTTCATGCACTGGAGAAGGAAATAGCAACCCACTCCAGGGTTCTTGCCTGGAGAATCCCGGGGACAGGGAAGCCTGGTGGGCTGCCGTCTATGGGGTCACACAGAGTCGGACACGACTGAAGTGACTTAGCAGCAGCAGCAGCACTGGAGAAGGAAATAGCGACCCACTCCAGGGTTCTTGCCTGGAGAATCCCAGGGATGGCGGAGCCTGGTGGGCTGCCGTCTGTGGGGTCGCACAGAGTTGGACACGACCGAAGCGACTCAGCAGCAGCACACAGTCAAAGGCTTTGGCATAGTCATTGAAGGAGAAGTAAATATTTTTCTCTTGCTTTTTCTATTATCCAAAGAATGTTGGCAATTTTCTTCCTCTGCTTTTTCTAAACCCAGCTTGTATACCTGGAAGTTTTCAGTTCACCTACTGCCGAAGCCTAGCTTGAAGGAGTTTGAGCATTACCTTGCTTGTATGTGAAATGAGCACAATTGTGCAGTAGTTTGAACATTCTTTGGCATTGCCCTTCTTTGTAATCGAAATGAACACTAACCTTTTCCAGGCCTGTGGCCATTGCTGTATTTTCCAAATTTGCTGACATATCGAGTGCAGCATTTTCATGGCGTCATCTTTTAGGATTTGAAATAGCTCAGCTGAAATTTCATCACCTCCACTAGCTTTGTTCGTAGTGATGCTTCCTAAGGCCCATTTGACTTCCCACTCCAGGATGTCTGGCTCTAGATTCGTGATCACATCCTCATGATCATCTGGGTCGTGAAGATCTTTTCTGTACAGCTCTTCTGTGTATTCTTGCGGCCTCTTCTTAGCACCTGCTGCTTCTGTTAGGTCTGTACCATTTCTGTCCTTTATCATTCCCACCCTTGCGTGAAATGTTCCCTTGGTATCTCCGGTTTTCCTGAAGAGATCTCTAATCGTCCCTATTCTATTGTTTTGCTCCATTTCTTTGCATTGTTCACTTAAGAAGGCTTTCTTATCACTTCTTGTTATTCTTTGGAACTCTGCATTCAGTTGGGTATATCTTTCCTTTTCTCTCTTGCCTTTTATTTCTCTTGTTTTCTCATTTATTTGTAAAATCTAAAATTCTCCAAGCCAGGCTTCAACAGTACGTGAACCGTGAACTTCCAGATGTTCAAGCTGGTTTTAGAAAAGGCAGAGGAAGCAGAGATCAAATTGCCAACATCTGTTGGATTATCAAAAAAACAGAGTTCCCGAAAAACATTCTATTTCTGCTTTATTGACTATGTCAAAGCCTTTGACTGTGTGGATCACCACAAACTGTGGAGAATTCTGAAAGAGAGGGGAATACCAGACCACCTGACCTGCCTCCTGAGAAATCTGTATGCAGGTCAAGATGCAACAGTTAGAACTGGACATGGAACAACACACTGGTTCCAAATAGGAAAAGGAGTACGTCAAGTCTGTATATTGTCATTCTGTTTATTTAACGTATATACAGAGTACATCATGAGAAATGCTGGGCTGGATGAAGCACAAGCTG
>SJYX01005764.1:136344-148798 GCA_006410675.1 Oreotragus oreotragus
GTCCCATCACTTCATGGCAAATAGAAGGGGAAAGACTTTATTTTTGGGCTCCAAAATCACTGCAGATGCTGATTGCAGCCATGAAATTAAAAGATGCTTGCTCCTTGGAAGAAAAGTTATGACCAACCTAGACAGTGTATTCAAAAGCAGAGACATTACTTTGCCGACAAAGGTCTGTCTAGTCAAAGCTATGGTTTTTCCAGTGGTCATGTATGGATGTGAGAGTTGGACTATAAAGAAAGCTGAGCACTGAGGAGCTGATGCTTTTGAACTGAAGTGTTGGAGAAGACTCTTGAGAGTCCCTTGGACTGCAAGGAGATCCAACCAGTCTATCCTAAAGGAAATCAGTCCTGGGTGTTCATTGGAAGGACTGATGTTGAAGCTAAAACTCCAACACTCTGGCCACCTCATGCAAAGAACTGACTCATTGGAAGAGACCCTGATGCTGGGAAAGATTGAAGGCAGGAGCAGAAGGGGACGACAGAGGATGAGATGGTTGGATGGCATCACCGACTCAATGGACCTGAGTTTGAGTAAACTCTGGGAGTTGGTGATGGACAGGGACGTCTGGCATGCTGCAGTCCATGGGGCTGCAGAGTCAGACATGACTGAGTGACTGAACTGTAAAGCCTCCTCAGACAACCACTTTTCCTTCTTGCATTTTTTTCCCCTTTGGGATGGTTTTGGTCACTGCCTCCTGTACAGTGCTACAAACCTCCATCCATAGTTCTTCAGGCACTCTGTTTACCAGCTCTAATCCTTGAATCTATTTGTCACTTCTACTATATAATCAGGAAAGATTTGGTTTAAGTACCTGAATAGTCTAGTGGTTTTTACTTTCTTCAATTTAAGCCTGAATTTTGCGATAAGAAGTTCACAATCTGAGCCACAGTCAGCTCCCAATCTTGTTGTTGCTGACTGCATAGAGNACCAGCTCTAATCCTTGAATCTATTTGTCACTTCTACTATATAATCAGGAAAGATTTGGTTTAAGTACCTGAATAGTCTAGTGGTTTTTACTTTCTTCAATTTAAGCCTGAATTTTGCGATAAGAAGTTCACAATCTGAGCCACAGTCAGCTCCCAATCTTGTTGTTGCTGACTGCATAGAGCTTCTTTATCTTCAGCTGCAAAGAATATAATCAATCTGATTTCAGTATTGACCATCTGGTGATGTCCATGTGTAGAATCTTCTCTCGTGTTGTCGGAAGAGGGTGTTTGCTATGAGCAGTGCGTTCTCTTGACAAGACTCTGTTAGCCTTTGCCCTGCTTCATTCTGTACTCCAAGGCCAAATTTGCCTGTTACTCCAGGTATCTCTTGATTTTCTAATTTTCCATTCCAGTCCCCTATGATGAAAAGGACATCTTTTTTGGGTGTTATTTCTAGAAGGTCTTATAGGTCATCATAGAACCATTCATCTTCAGCTTCTTCAGCCTTAGTGGTGGGGCATAGACTTGGATTACCGTGATATTGAATGGTTTGCCTGGGAAACAAGCTGAGATCATTCTGTCATTTTTGAGGCTGCATCCAAGTTCTGCATTTCACACTTTTGTTGACTCCACACCCTCTAAGGGATTCCTGCCCACAGTAGTATATTAATGGTCATCTGAATTAAATTCCCCCTTTCCAGACCATTTTAGTTCACTGATTCCTAAAACGTTGATGTTCACTCTTGCCGTATCCTGCTTGACCACCTTCAATTTATCTTGATTCATGGACCTAACTCTAGGTTCCGATGCAATACTGTTCTTTACAGCATCAGACTTTACTTTCATTGCCAGATGGACCCACAACTGAGCTTCATTTCTGCACAGGCCCAGTCCCTTCACTCTTTCTGGGGCTATTTCTCCACTTTCCCCCATCTCCTCACTACTCTCTATGAATCCCCTTGGTTGTAGTCACCTGCTCCCCAGCACGTCCTCTGACCTCCCCCGTGGCCCTAGCAGGTGGATGGGGGGGGTCCCTGCTTCACAGATGAGGAGGCTGGGCCTCAGGGCACGGTAGTCATGGCTGAGCGATGAGGTCAGGAGTAACTTTGTCCTGGTGAGGGCCTCCCTGCCCCATGAGTTCATGGGGAGACTGAGGCCCAGGCTCAGCCTCTGAGCATCAGTGAAACAGGACTTGGAACTGGGGGCTCGGGTGTTGGGCAGGCCCGTCTCTGCTCAGGTAAAGAAGGCGCACAGTCACCCTCCCAGAGATCGAGTCACAAACTGAACTTGCACAGTAAATGGAGAGGTTGGCATTTCCCTTTACAAGAGGATTGGTCAGCTTCTTTGACTGGTTTCTCCTTCCTGGGGGTGGGGGCAGCTCTATCCATAGCAGCCAAGAGATGGGAAGAGCTCACGTGTCCATCAGTGGATGGATGGATAACCACACGTCCATCCATACAGTGGAATGCTACTCAGCCTCGAAAAGGGAGTTCTGACACACGCTACAGTGTGAATGAGCTTTAGGAACATCACACTCTCTGCACGAAAGAGGCCAGATGCAAAGCGTCCCGTGTTTATATCCCCACTTAGTCCAGAATAGGCGAATCCACAGAGACAGCAAATATGTGCTTGCCAGGGGCTGGGGGAGGGGTAATGATAGCTGGATAGGGCAGGGCTTCTCCTTAAGGTGCTGAAAATATGGAATTAGTGACAATGAATGTGCAGCGCTATGAAAATAGCAAAAATCACCGAGCTGTACACGCCAAAAGGATGACTTTTATGGTTTGTGACATATCTTAGTTTTAAGAACACACACACTCACAAAGCCATACAGGGGAGCTCTGCGTGGCCAGGGCAACGCCCTCCTCTCTGGCCAGACAAGCAGCAGAGTGGGGCCTGCTCCTGTTCTTTGGGAACTGGGGCACAGGTGCAGCCAGGCTCTGCTCGAGGAAGGGAGGCCGGGGTCAGGACTGGGGTGGGGTCTCATGCTGACCGCAGGGCCTCAGGGCTCTGGGCCTCTCTGCCCAGCTCCCGCATTAGGCAGATGGCGCTGAGCCTCGGAGAGGGACCCTGGCTCCGCGGGGAGCGCTGCCTCGGGCTCTCTTCCCCGAGATCTGCTCCAGCAGCCCTTGTGTCGTCGGGGGCTTCCCAGGGGGCGCCTGCAGGCCTGGAGCTGGGACTCCTCCCTTTGGTCTGCGGCTGTCCCCTAGGTCCGCAGGGAACTCCTGGGCTTGTGTCTAGCTGTCTAAGAAATGATGCTTCACGCAGCAGGGTCAGCGATGATAACCGTCTGTGGTCATGTGCAGTTTCTGTGCTTTGGGGAGAAGCTTTGCTGGGCAGGTCTGGTTTGAAGTCTCTTGAGAGGTTGCCGTCAAGGTGCCAGGGGGCTGAAGTGACTTGCTTGGGCTGAAAGGCCCACTTCCGAGGGCCTGGCACACATCACTGGCAAGTCGGTGCCTGCGGTGGCCAGGAGGCCTCAGTTCCTCCCCACGTGGATGCTCCGCGGGGCATCCTCACAGCACGGGGGCATCTTCCCCAGAGCTGGTGGTCTGAGAGCAAGCCAGGCAGAAGCCCAGGGTCTTAGGACTGGCCTCAGAAGCCACTCCTCATCAGGATCACACGATGCCCACCTCTGCTCCCCACGGGAGGGGACCACCTGCGGGCTAGAGGCAGAGTCACTGGGGCCGACAAGGGGACTGATTGCCCGAACTTGTGAAGTTCACACTTCAAAACCTTTCTGGAGCTGGTGCGTGCAGCCTCTTCAACCCTTTGATCTTGCTGTTTTTAGTCCTTCCAAATAGACTGACGATCATTCCCTGCGATTGCCCTGCTGCGTGGAGCCCCGGGACCATCTCTCGGCTGAGGTGATATTTTTAAAGCTGCCTGACACGGTCTCTCTAGCAGGCAGGAAGACCGGCAGACCTGAGTCCTGATGGTGAAAACACCCCCGGGCGTGTCCCGTCCTGTGCGCAGAGGCCAATGCGGGGCAGGGACGACAAAGCTGACTGTGCCGGGGAGCTCTGTGCTGGGGGCAGGGCCAACAGTGCGAGAGCAGGAGGGCCCACAGGTCAGGGAGAAGTGCCCAGACTTCCCCGGCCGCCCAGTGGACTCTGTGCTTCCACTGCTGGGGCCCTGGGGTCCATCCCTGGTCGGGGAACGAACCCCGCAGCCCAAAAAATTAATCAATAAAAGTGAGAAGGGCTTCCCAGACGGTGCAGTGGTACGGAACCCACCTGCAAACGCAGGAGACGCAGGAGACGTGGGCGCGATCCCTGGGTCCAGGAGCTCCCCTGGAGCAGGAAATGGAGACCCGTTCCACCATTCTTGCCTGCGAAGTCCGACGGACAGCGGAGCCTGGTGGGCTGTGGTCTGTGGGGTCCCAGAGAGTCAGACATGACCAAGGCAACTGAGCAACAGCAACAGGTAAAGAGGGGGAAACGCCGCGCCCGGGGAGCCCTCTTCTTTTATCTCCAGGTGGCTCTGTGTGCTCAGAGGCTGACCTTGCTGATGGAATCCAGGCCTCCCTCTCCTCCAGCTTTAGACGGTGCTGGCTGTCCCTAAGCTGTGTCCAGCTCTTGTGACCCCATGGACTGAAGCCCTCCAGGCTCCCCCATCCCTGGGATTCTCCAGGCAAGAATACTGCAGTGGGTGGCCATTCCCTTCTCCAGGGGATCTTCCCAACCCAGGGATCGAACCCCAGTCTCCTGCATTGCAGGCAGATTCTTCACTACCTCAGCTACCAGGATAAACCAGCTGCAGAGGGGTGTAGCAATTCCGGTCAGGGTGTTGCTTTCTCTCCAGGAGGCCAGTGCCTGCCAGGTGCCCCCCCATCCCAAGCCCTCTCTGCCTCTGGGTTCAGGTCAGCACCCCCGCCCGTCCCCCTTGCTTTTCCAAGCCTAGGGTGGGGACAGTCCCTGCTTCCAGCCCTGGCTCTTGGGGCCAGCCTCTTGCAGTTTCTCTCACCTTTGCAAACTCTCTGGTTTGTAAGCAGTCCTCAAATTACTCTGCCTGAGAGCAGCAACAAGAGGCCCCCCAACTGACATGCCTCTGAAGGGGAGAATGGGCAAAGGACAGCCAACAAGCTCCTCCCGCTCTTCTGGGAAAGCCCATCTCTTCGCAAGGGGAGGCGGAGGTCCCATCAGTATTGCTGGGGCTTCGTCGCTGGGTCACGTCTGGCTGATTGTGGCCCCGTGGATGCAGCGCCAGGCTTCCTTGTCCTTCGCCATCTCCCGCGGCTGCCCACACTCATGTCCACTGAGCTGGTGCTTGTACTGTGGACAACGAGGCCAGGAGGCAGTGTTCACACGCCTTTCATGAAAACTCCAAGCAGACGCAAGACATTTCCTAAGAACATATGTAAGTGGGTGCCGGTCCCTTCCTGGCTCTCCAGGCTATGTGGGCACAGCTGGACCAGGGGCCAGGGCTGGACTCACGGCCACTGGGCGGCAGGTGTCCAGTCTGGCACTGAGTGCTCCTCCGGGGGGCGGGGAGCTGGAGATAACTGCAGATGTCGAGAAGACCCCCTGGAGGAAGGCACGGCCACCCACTCCAGCCTTCTTGCCTGGAGAGTCCCATGGCCAGGGGAGCCTGGCAGCCTACAGTCCATGGGGTCGCACAGAGTCTGACTCAAGTGACTTAACACGCACACAGGTACAGAGAAGGACATTGATCAGATGTCCTTAATTCTAGAAAGAGTTGAATAAATTAGTCTAAGTTTGCCTGTCAGACCCCGATGTCACCATTATAAATGATAACTTGAGTATCGAATGAGACCAGAAAATGTTTATAATTTTAATAGAAAAACAGAGCACAAAATGGTAAGTATAGTACGATCTCCAGGGTTAATGTATACATTCATTCACAGAAAGTGAAAGAGCAGAGTGAAAAAGTTGGCTTAAAGCTCAACATTCAGAAAACTAAGATCATGGCGTCTGGTCCCATCACTTCATGGCAAATAGACGGGGAAACAGTGGAAACAGTGACCGACTTTTATTTCTTGGACTCCAAAATTACTGCAGATGGTGACTGCAGCCATGAGATTAAAAGACGCTTGCTCAAAGTTATGACCAACCTAGACAGCATATTAAAAAGCAGAGACATTACCTTGCCAACAAGGTCCGTCTAGTCAAAGCTATGGTATTTCCAGTAGTCATGTATGGATGTGAGAGGTGGACTGTGAAGAAAGCTGAGCACTGAAGAATTGATGCCTTTGAACTGTGGTGTTGGAGAAGACTCTTGAGAATCCCTTGGACTGCAAGGAGATCCAACCAGTCCATCCTAAAGGAGATCAGTCCTGAATATTCATTGGAAGGACTGATGCTGAAGCTGAAACTCCAATACTCTGGCCACCTGATGCGAAGAACTGACTCACTGGAAAAGGCCCTGATGCTGGGAAAGATTGAAGGCAGGAGGAGAAGGGGATGACAGAGGATGAGATGGTTGGATGGCCCCACCGACTCGATTGACATGAGATTGAGTAAACTCTGGGAGTTGCTGATGGACAGGGAGGCCTGACATGCTGCAGTCCATGGGGTCGCAAAGAGTCGGACATGCCTGAGCGCCTGAGCTGAACTGATTCACAGAGAAACAAAAGACTAGTGGGAAAAGGCAAGTCCTAATAACGGTTATTTCTCCAGCTGGGATTATCGGTGTTTCAATTTTGTCTCTTTAGCTTTCTGCATTCTCCAGACTTTCCCAAAGGAATTACTTTTTCATTTGTTTGTTTAGAAAGTGTTACGTTAGTCGCTCAGTCATGTCTGGCTCTTTTGCAACCCCATGGACTGTAGCCCACCAGGCTCCCCTGTCCAGGGAATCCTCCAGGCAAGAAGATTGGAGTGCGTAGGATGTTCCCTTCTCTAGGGGATCTTCCCAGCCCAGGCATTGAACCTGGGTCTCCTGCACTGCAGGCAGATTCTTTGCCATCTGGGTCACCAAGGAAATGACTTAAAAACGCACGCTGAGAAGGACCAATACAGACAGAAGTCAGGTGGGGCAGACGGCATCGTGTGATGGCATCTCACCCCGATCACGCGTGCGCCGCACTCTACAGTTTCCAGAGGCCTCTCCCTGCGTCATCGCTGGGGCGGCTTGGGAGGCTGTGGTCACAACCGGCTCCAGCCTGTCTCTCTGTCAGTTATCTGTCCCCCTGAGACTGGTTCAGAATGCACCCCCCGCACCCACGCCAGGCTGATTCCTCCCAAACGCTCTTCTTGTAAGCTCTGTGGCCCTGCAAGGCGCCGTGGAGGTCTGCTCAAGACGAGCAAGTCGCACCTCAGGGTCCTGAGTCCTGAGCTGGGCTGCCATTGGCTGGGGAGCTGGTGGCGACACTGGTGGAGCCGCAAGTCTCCAGGAAATGTACACTCACTCGCACTTGAAGCTGTGGGAGATGGACTTTCCTGGTGGCTCAGCGGCTACGACTCCGCGCCTTCACTGCCGAGGGCGCGGGTTCCCTGGTCAGGAAGCTGAGATCCTGCAAGCCACACGGCGCGGCCTAAAAGCCTCAAAAGACAAACCCCAAACCCCACAAAACAGCAGCAACGAAAGCTCCAGAAAGTCACCAAGAGCCGAACCAAAATGACGGCGCCGGGAGATGGGCGGGCGGCAGAGGGTGGCCAGAGGGTCCTGCTAAGGTCCGGGTCAGCCGAGCCCGGTGATTGTAGTCAAGAGGGCTACAGGATGGTCGGAAAGGAAACGGGTTCTTAAGAGAAATCGTGGGGGAACTGAAGGCGTGTCGATGCCAGGAGAGCAGCCGGGGGCTGGGGAGGCCCGGCCGTCACCGCTGCGGGGTCTACTCCCGAGGCCCTGCCTGCACCTGGTTCCGTTTGTTTTCTTCAAGAGGCCTGCACTCTGTGCGCGCTGCCTGCCGTGCAGAGCCTGGAGCCCCCGTGGCGGGTTCCCGGCTCAGAGAGGGCAGAGGAGGCTCCTGGGCATGCCCCTTCTGGCCCAGGGCTCACCCCTCTTACCTGGAGTGGGACCCGGGGAGTCTGGTCCATTCTTCGGCCTCCCTGGCCCCCTCTCCCAGCTCCTTCAGCTGGAAACACGCTTCCTCTGAGACTTATGTTGCACCCCTACCTTGGGAGCCCCCTGCAGCCCCCTGGGCAGATCAGGCCCGGGTGGTGCCCCACCTCCGGCCCATCACTCCCCTGCCCTTGCCTAAGGCTCTCATCTCTCCCTGTATCACCAGGCCAGAACCCCGTGGACAGGCTCTGCCCTGGTCACCCCTGGATCTCCAGCATCGGGCTGGGTGCCCACTGCTCAGGAGATACTCAACACCTTCTCTTTCAATAAACACCAGAATCGAGGAAGGACTGGAAGCAGGTCCTGGCCAGGCCACGTGGCCCTGACGGGCACCTGGCGCGGGGCTCTGCAGCGCACAGGGGGTCCTGAGCGGGCGGTGTCCTTCCTGCCGGAGGAACCCTCGTCCCAGTCCTCCGGGCCCTTCTGTGCCAAGCAGCATGGCCCGAGCGGGGTGTGGACTCTGCAGGAAGCCCGCGACTTTCCCAGGTCCGCCCCCAGCAGAGAAGGTTCCTCCTGCTCACCCAGCGGGCCCCCCCTCTCGGCCCGTTTGGGGACCTCCAGATAAAGCCCCCTCAAAGGCCACCGCCACCCCAGGCTTGGCAGAGGGCTGTGAGACGTGTGCGTGCCCCGCGGCCCCCAGCTCCTGGCCGCGGAGCCTGCGTCCCCGACACAGCTGCGCCCGCAGCTGGCGGGCCTGCCCGTCTCCTCCAGCCCTGGCGTCGTCGGTGACACCCTGTTAAAAGTTGAGCATGCATTTTCCTCCTGCCGATGTTTCTCCTTTTCATTTAGCAAACATTGATTCCCTCCTGCAGATGGAATGGAGTGAAAGCACACACGCCTCTGGGGCGATTTAGCTGTCAAAGCCAGAGGCGCTGGGCAGACGGAGGCTTCTCTTGCCACCTCATCCATGCTTGGCTACGTGACCTCAGACAGTCGCTTAGCCTTTCTTGTCTGCCAGTTCCTCCCCCTAGCCCCAGCAGCTGGAGAAGGAGCCCCCGGCGCCCCTGGCCTGCAGAGCAGGAGGCTTTATTCACCAGCCAGTGGGGCCTCCCGGAGTGGCTCCGAAACCTTCTGTAAAAAAGCCAAGTTCAAGGTTGTGTCAACACCAAACACCATGAAGTGGCAATTATCCAATTAACTTGATTAGTGTAGACAGAACCGCCGATGTCTGCTCGGCATACCCGCTTCCGCCCATTTCCTGAGCTTAGGCAGCTGCGGTAGCAGAGAGAGAATGTGGGGACAGGAGACTGGGCCTCTTTGCACTCCGGCTGCCCTGACTCTAGTCTGAGGGTGACGGAGCTTCCCCCACAAGTCTGCGGTGAGGCCGCGTGGGCTGACCTTGCCGAGCGCTCCGGGTAGACGGGGGAGCTGGCTTTAAAGGCAGTGCGTGTGGGCGGGGCTGGTGGAGACCCACTTGCATCCTGGGGGGCTGCCTTCTTTTCACCCTCCATGACTTCAGGCGCTTGAAAAGAGCGTATTTCGTGGGGACTCCCTTCTACCGGGGTCAGTGCGGGCAAGGTGCTCTATGCCTGGGTTTCTCCATCTGTTCCACGGGAATTCTAATGGCCTGAGCCTTGGAGAGGCATGAGCACAGGTCTGGAGCGATGATCGTGTGAAGATGGCAAAGGGGGAGATGATGGTGGTGGTGATGATGAGGAAGGTGATGGTGATGATGATGGTGGTGATGATGATGATGAAGGTGATGGTGATGGTGGTGGTGATGATGAGGAAGGTGATGGCGATGATGATGGTGGTGATGATGATGATGATGAAGGTGATGGTGACGATGGCAGTGGTGATGATGAAGGTGATGATGATGATAGTGATGATGAGGAAGGTGATGGTGATGATGGTGGTGATGATGGTGGTGGTGATGATGGTGATGATGATGGTGGTGGTGATGATGAGGAAGGTGATGGTGATGATGGTGGTGATGATGGTGGTGGTGATGATGGTGATGATGATGGTGGTGGTGATGATGAGGAAGGTGATGGTGATGATGGTGGTGATGATGGTGGTGGTGATGATGGTGATGATGATGGTGGTGGTGATGATGGTGGTGGTGATGATGAGGAAGGTGATGGTGATGATGGTGGTGATGATGGTGGTGGTGATGATGAGGAAGGTGATGGTGATGATGGTGGAATGGAGATGATAAAACACCATTCTTATGGGCTGACTACTCAGCCAACCAAGGAAACATTCTTAACCGCAGAGTCCTTTCAAAGTCATCCCTCCCCCACAGGGAGGTGGAGTCAAATCCTCTTCTCTTGAATCTGGACCTCACAGCTTGCTTAACCAAGAGAGCTCTGGGGAAACGACGCCATGGGACTTCAGGTCTAGGTCAGATGATGCTTTGCAGCCCTCCTGCCCTGCAGACCTGCTAGGACATTCCGGGAGCCCCCGCCTGTGCGCAAGCGTAGCTGCCCTGCGAGCACCCCACTGTTCGCTGGACTGGGCGACAGTCCCCCCGAGCCCAGCCCTCCAGTCACGCAGCGCGGGGGCAGACTGCGAATAAAGCTGCGCGGACCGGCCCAGCTGCCAGCCGAAGGCCACCACTCGAGCCTGTGGGTGTTCCCTGGAGCAGGAGAGCTGCCCGGCTGACCCCCAAAGGGGCTTCTGACCTACACAGTCTTCAAACCGAACAAAGTAAACGGCGCGAGCCGCTCCCTGTGGGGGCAGCGTGTAAAGCGGCTGGTTCTGGTTCTCACCCACTTTCCTGGGTGAACGTGTGTTCGCAGGTGGCTGCTTGGCTTGGCGCCACACATCTGGGTCCCTGCCGGGGACCTCGCCCTGCTACGGGGTCCACTTTAGACAAAGAAAGGTCAGCTCCGTGCCAACTTCTCGGCAAGGGGGAAGGCCGGTGTATTTTGAAGCTAGTGCTCATAGAGTTGTAAAAAGCCCCAGACGGAAGGCCCTGGGTGGGCCTGGAAAGAGCCTGGCACGGTGTAAGCCGAGAGCTCCCCGGTGGGGCCCCACCTGTGGCCCCAAGCCTGTCCACTCAAGGGCAGGATGGCCCCGAAGGACAAGAGTGACTGGAGGGCCAGCCAGGCAGCTCCCGGTGGCTCCCGTGCTGACCGCAGCCAGGCCCTGCTTCTGGGGGGCTCACTGGGGGTCCTGGCCCGTTGACAGGCTGCCCTGAGGGAGAGAGGGGCAGGGAGGGGGCAGGGAGGGGGTCAGGGCTGCCAGAAGTGGGGCTGCCCCGGCCCGCCCCCAGCCCGCCCCATCGAGCTAGAGGGTCAGGGGTGCCAGCATCCCGATGCTCCGACTCTGGTTAGCTGTCAGCGTCCATCAGAAACCGATGAAATTTTGACTGGGATTGTGTCAGACCATCACAGGGAAATACATCTCACCCAGCATTCAGCCTGACGATCCATGAACATGGTACATCCTTCTATTTATTTAGATCTTTATTTTCTTCCCTCAGCACTGTTTTGTGATTTTTTACTGTAAAAATCTTGGACAAACATTGCTAGATTCATTCCTGAGCACTTTAATTTCTTGCGCTATCCTAAAGCAGAATTTTTAAGACTTTCTTTTTCCATGGTTTGCTCCTAACGTGCGTACGATCGATGCTTTCATATCACCTTTGTGTCCTGTGACTTCACTGAAGCCATTTATTGCTTGTCATCATTGTTTTCTACATTTCTGGGAGTCTTCTGCGTAAATAATCATGCCGTCTGCAAACAAGCGTGGTTTTGCTTCTTTTCTGAGCTTTGCCTTTCCTTTCTTCTATCCTTGGCGTAGAGCAGCGTCTAGGACTCCCAGCGCCAGGTTGAACGGGGCATCAGGAGAACACCTTTGTTCCCAATCCTGGGGAAACAAGTCAGCTTTCACTACTGAGGGTGATGCTGGCCTCAAGCGGACTTTTACTAGATTTCCTCCACCAGTTTGAGGAAGCGTCCTACTATGCCTAGTTTACTGAGAGTTTTTATAATGAACAAGTAGTGAATTTTGTCAAGAGCCTTTTCTGAATCTTTTGAAGTAATCATATTTTCTTTTGAAGTAATATGATTTTCCTCCATTAGCCTGTTAATATCATGAATTCTATTGTTTTTCAAATGTTGAACCAACAATGTACTTCTGAGATAAGTCTCAGGGATTGAGCTATTACCTCAGTGAGGTAGTATCCCTTTTTAAATGTGGCTGGATTTAACTGTACAGAAAAAATCTTCATGACCCAGATAATCATGAGGATGTGATCACTAATCTAGAGCCAGACATCTTGGAATGTGAAGTCAAGTGGGCCTTAGAAAGCATCACTACAAACAAAGCTAGTGGAGGTGATGGAAGTCCAGTTGAGCTGTTTCAAATCCTGAAAGATGATGCTGTGAGAGTGCTGCACTCAATATGCCAGCAAATTTGGAAAACTCAGCAGTGGCCACAGGACTGGAAAAGGTCAGTTTTCATTCCAATCCCAAAGAAAGGCAATGCCAAAGAATGCTCAAACTACCGCACAATTGCACTCATCTCACATGCTAGTAAAGTAATGCTCAAAATTCTCCAAG
>SJYX01005764.1:148856-166146 GCA_006410675.1 Oreotragus oreotragus
GGCGGCCGGTCGGCTGGACCGGGGCGGGGGCGGGGGCGGGGGGGGGACTCCCGGCCCCGCCCGGCGGCAGCTGGCGCCCCCCGCCCGGGCGCCCAGCTCCAGCGGGGCGGCGCAACTTGTGCGCTCCCAGCCTCCGGCCGCCCTGGCAGCGGGACGGCCTCTGCGCCGCCGCCCGGGCTGCGGAGTCCAGCAGGCCGCCGGCCCTGGAACGCTCGGGACCCCTCCTCCTCCAGAGCCGCCCGGGCGCCAGTGGGCAGGGTCGCCGAAGGGCCTTGAGACCGGGACCATCCAACCCGGGGAGGCCCCTTCCAGAAGCGGGGACCCTCACTCTGGCGCACGCGAGCGTTCTCCTGGCGTTCCCCGGAGCTGGCCCTGCACTTGGGGTGGACACCCTGGAGGGTCGGAGGGCCGGCTTTCCCGTCCTCCCGCTGCCATCGCGCCCAGCGGCTCCCTTGCCCTGGACCGCTCTCCAGCTCCAGGTCTGGCCCCACAAAGGAGGCGGGGGCACGGCCAGGTGCCCCCAGCCCGCTGTCCTCCCGCGGGTTTGGGAACCAGTGAGAGGCAGGGGAGGGGGAGGGGGTGGGGAGACTTTATAAATGAGTCCGGGAAGGATATTAATTTGGCGGTGGGGCCGGCAGCCCGGCTGTCAGGCTGGGTGAAGGATTTGTGCTGAATGGAAATTAAAACAGCTGATTATGAATGAAACCCGTGGTCTGCTGCCGCTCCTGCCTGCCCACCCCCTTGCAGCCTGGGGTGCGGTTTGGCCACCCGCTTGGCCGCCAGAACGCGGCGCAGCTGCGGGGACGTGTGTTGAGATGGGGAGGTGGGGGGGAGCTGCGTGGAGCCGGCCTGGCCTCCCGGGATGGCTGGGTGAGGGTCAGTGCTCCTGGCAGGCGCACAAAGGGGCGTGTGACATGGTGACCGGGGTGGGCTTCCAAGTTCGCCGGGTCCAAGAAGACTCCTTCCGTGACCCTGCACGGTCCAGACCTCCGCAGGCACCAGGCTGGGCGCTCTCCTTCCTCCTCAGAGCCTCCAGGGCGGGCACGCACGTCCATTTTGCAGATGAGAAAACTGGTTGAGGCCAGCGGCTACAAAGTGATGGTTTGGGGTTTGAAGCCCCAACCGGTGGTGGTGCCCGTGTGTACAGACTGAAAGCTGAGTTGATCGTGACTCGCTGCTGCTGGGCCTGGCTGCGGGGGGAGGGGCTGTGTAGGCCAACAACCTCTCCTGTCGCCTATTAAAGTCTTGCACATATGTGTACACACACACAGAGGCGCCCCCTGGGACAGGAATGCTCAGCTCTTGTCTTTGCTCTTCTCCCGGGCCCCCCGATGAGGCAGGGCCCTGCCTGGGTGCCTGGAGCCGGATGGGTCCCCGTCCCTGACATGCTGGCAGGGTCCTAGGAGTGGGCCCGTGGAGGGCCCCGGCCTCAGGCTGGCTGTGCTGGAGACCCCACAGGGAGGAAAAGTTGTGTCCCAGGAACCTGGGCGGGTGTCATGTTCCCCCCAGCCCTCCCACCACGGCAAGGAAGCTGTGGGGGCTTCTCTTTGACCCGGCCTGCGGCCTCCCAGGCAGCCCATGCCCCAGGCCTGAGCAGACAGCCCTGGACTCTGATTACACTTTATTTTTTTCTAAGCGTGTGACCAGCTCTGAAGTCCAGTGGAGTTAAGGTCCATTTAAGCGGCTACTTGCCTAAGCCCTTTTGTCAACACGGCCTAATCCCTCGTGGGGGGTGAGTGTCGGAAGGCCCGGCCTGTCCAGGCGTGGCTGGCTGCCCAGGGCAGAGCTGGAGCAGTTGGGCAGGCGGCATTGCCCCTTAACGGTTGTCCGTCCACTTTTGGGGCCTTGGGCAGAGGGCCTGGTCCTTCCAGAACCCACTGCCTGGGGCGTGGCGGGCCTGGGTCCTTGCTCTTACCTGCCCGGGAGTCTCCCAGCTGCCGAGCCTCCCTGTGAGGGCAGGGCAGGGACAAGCCCGAGGTACGGATCTGGGCCCAAGCACTTGTCCACGGCAGCCTCTGCTGCCCACGGCTGACCAGCGCCTGTGCCGGTTGAGAGCAGGCCTGTGCTGGCACCAGTCTGGCCGGTGGAGCTGCAAGGCTGAGTCTGCGGTCTCGAGGTCACAGACCCCTGACCCCTGGCTGCTTGTGGCCCATTTGCCTGGGGATGGGCGGCAGGGCAGTAACAGGAGGGTAGGCCCACTGATCGCCCTCCGGGCAGCTCTTGGGGACCTGGGAGAGCTTGGAGCACGGATGAGGGGCATCTGGTAACATCAGAGCCCTCGGGACCCAAAATAGAGCACATTCTCGGGCCTCCCGAAATAACAGGGTCACGTGACTCTGCGGAGGCCGGGCTTGGAGGCCGGCCTGCCGAGGCAGCCCCGTCTTGGCCTGGGCCCTAGGACTGTTGGGGCGTTTGTTTTGGTAAACTCCGGAGGGGGCTCTGTGTGTTTTGGGGGAAGTGTCAGGGTGAGAAAAACAGCCCTCGGATGGGCTTGGCCGTGGCCGTGGCTGTCGCCTTGCCGGCCTGGACTTGGATGCTGCGCCTAGCCCAGTGCGTAGCCCTGACCCGCTGTGCCTGGATGCGGTGGGACATGCTGGGGACCCTCGGGAAGGGCCATGGGGACGGGCTGGGCGGCTCTGAGCTGGGGCTTGGCAGAGCTGAATGGGCAGCCGTGTCCACACCGGGGCGACCGCCGGGGGCCGGCTCCAGCTCTACCAGCTCGTCCAGCTGTGCCTGTCCTTCAGGGCCTGCGGGGATTTGCGCCTCCTCCAGGAGGCCCTCCACCCGCCCTCCCTGGCCACCCCCACTCTGGCCCCCGCCCCCGTGTGGCTCTTGGGGAGGGTTTCCGGTGGTGGTCCTGTCTGTCGTCCTGGGAGAGGAGGCCCCGGGGGCTGGTTGTGGAATTACTCTGCGTGCAGAATGGGGCGGGTGTGTGTGGCATCCGGCATCAGGACGGGGCCCTCGGTGAGTCGGGGTGGGGCAGACTTGGTGGGTGGTGTGTGTGTGTGGGGGCGAAGGCCCCGAAGGCCTGCCCAGAGCCTGTGGAAGCCGTCTGCAGCGTTCCACCTTCCCGGCTCTCCTGGGCTCTTTCTACAATTGGCCTGTTTCCGCAGCGGGTGGTGGTCTCAAGCTTGGCGCGTCCCGTAGGAGCAGAGGGCTCCCGGGCTTGACTCAGCCGCCGTGCACAGGACAGGGCAGAGGCCTGTGAGCTGGCCCAGGACCAGATCTGACCCTCCTTGCCTCTTCCGCCCGCTCTTGGTTTTGTCAGAGTTCATGGCAGCTGGCCCTGGTGGCCAGGGGCTTGAGGTGTCCGGCCTATCGGTCTGTTCCCACGGAAGCCGGCTACTGGCAGGGTCAGGTACGGGCAGGGGTCTGGACCCTCAAAGCCCCCCCGGTGGCTAGTGGGGCTGGTGTCCACCGGTGGGTGCCCTTCGAGCCCTTTGCCCTGGCGTGCGCCCTGCAGGTCTGTGTCCTGGACACTGTGGAAGGTCAGGGGGCAGGGCCAGGCCCTCCCCTCTCTCCGCCTGCCCTGCTCACTCCAGGACAGCTCCGTATTCGCTCTCCCGTCCTCATCTCCTCTGCAGGCCCCTCTGTCCCTTGCTCCCCCACCTGCACCCTCTCGAGTGACCCGGTGTATCCTGGGGACCCTGGAGCTGCCCCTTCCTGGGGGCTGGTGACCAGGCCTCTGGGGACCGGGTCCCCCTTCTTTGCTGCCTGTGTGTGTGTCCTGCCCGCCGGCCTATCAGAGTCTCAATTGTTCACCTGTAAAATGGACGCGCACACCGGCCCTTGCTGGGTGCAGGGGAAGGCAGTCGATTGTGTCTCCCCGATGGCCTTCAGAGGTGCGGCCTGTGGTCCCCTGTCTGGGTCGGTGGCGGGGGTGGGGGGGCGGCCCGGGTGTCCAGTGATGGAGTGAAACAGAACCATGAAGAGAAGCGTAGCTGCTGCTGTGGCGGCCACGCGGCAGACGTGGGAACGAGAGCGGCCCCGCCCCGTCCTCCACGCTGGAGCACCGGCGAGGCGCCTGGTCTGGGCTCCGGCGGCCCGGCTGGGGCCCCGCTCCGCAGCCCCGGGGAGGGGGCGGGCGAGGGCCTGACCATGAAGAGAAGCGTAGCTGCTGCTGTGGCGGCCACGCGGCAGACGTGGGAACGAGAGCGGCCCCGCCCCGTCCTCCACGCTGGAGCACCGGCGAGGCGCCTGGTCTGGGCTCCGGCGGCCCGGCTGGGGCCCCGCTCCGCAGCCCCGGGGAGGGGGCGGGCGAGGGCCTGACTTGCACGCCCACCGAGAGCCTGGTGCGGGATGTTTGAGCAGTCGTGCCCCAGCGCCTCACAGACTGGGAAATTGCACCCTAGAGTTACAGAGCAATTGTCTAGCTCAGCAGCAGAATGGCGTGAAATGGAGCAGAAAGCAGCTAAATAAAATTGGCCGGGGCCGATGCAGGGGGGAGTGGGGACACACGTGCACGCCGTGCCCCGTGCGCCGCGCTCCGGCCGCCCAGCCGGCCCACCCGCCGCCGGCTGTCCCACGCCCCGCCCCCCCCCCCCAAGTCTGTGTGTTCCTGCTTCCCTGAGACCTGCGTCCCTGAGCGAGCGGGGCAGGTGAGCCTGGTGCCCGCGCAGGGCCCCCTCTCGTCCGTAGCCCCCGTCTGTCCCGTGTCCCTGAATGCCTCCTATGACACGTCCAGGGCCCTGTGCTGCCCGCCCGAGTCACAGTGGTGCCATCCCCTGGGTGCCCGGTGTGTCCCTGGGCCTGGGTTTCTAGCCCCGTGACGTCCTCGCAGGGACGGGCCCCTGGAGCTGTGGGGGCTGTCGGGCTGGACTCGCCTCTGGGCGGTTCTGCCTGCCTTTTCTCAGCTCCAGTCGGGCCCCGTGTCCTGGGACGGGCCCCGACCGCCTGATCCTCAGGGGGCGTCTTCAGAAACCACCTGCCTGGCGGACCCTGCATCTGTGCCCTGTCCTGCCTCCGCGGGAGCCCTGTTAGGTGTCCCTGGCCCCCGGGTGAGCGTTCTCTCCTGGAAGACATGACGGAGCTTGAAGCTTCACTGCCCTCGTTCTCTCCCGTTCACCCTGGAAGTTCCTCCTCCCGGGTCGTCCCTCGCTGGGGGTAGGGCCAGAGCCGAGGGTGGAGAACCACAGGCTGGGTCACAGCTTGAGGTGCAGCCTCAGGACCTCTGTGGCCTGGGGTCCCCGCCCTCACCCCCCAGGGCGGAGCTGAGGTGCAGCCTCAGGACCTCTGTGGCCAGGGGTCCCCGCCCTCACCCCCCAGGGCGGAGCTGTCCGCAGCAAATCCCTCAGGGCCCCGGTGGGTGCTGGGGGTGGGCAGCCACACCTGGTCCCCAGGGCAGGGTGGGGCCTCGCTTATCCCTGTGTTCCCCACCCCCAACACATGCACACACACGCTCGTGACTGCAAGCCCCACGCGTCTGTACACACAGGTGCAGAGGCCCGCGCACGTCCACGTGTACGAACAGCTGCACGCACGCGCGCACACGCACACTCTCTGCCGCGAGGGCGTGCGTGCACACACACCCAGGCCCGGCCTTCCCACCCGGTTCCAGCACAGTTCCCACGAGGTCTTCCTTAGAAGGACTCGGGCCTGCTGGCTGGTTCCGGTCCACTCAGCGCCCGGGGAGCACCTGCCCGGCGCTGGCCGGGCCCCGCCGACCCGCGGAGCTGGGCGTGAGCGGTGGGGGTGGCCAGGCTTCCTGCTGGAGCCAGTTCTGGTGCGGACTCTGGCAGAGAGGCGGGCTTGCAACAGGTGTGGGGGAGGGCCCTCCAGAGCAGGGTCAGCTGAGACCAGCGCCCAGAGGCCTGGCCCCCGGGCCTGCGTGGCCTAAGCTGGGAGAGGCAAGACTGTGTGAGAGGCGGCTGGTTGACACTGGGATAGGGAGGGGCCCCGAGGCCATGGGGGATCGGGGTTAGGCTGCCAGCTCTGTGCTGAGGGTGAGCTGGCGTCAGGCAGGGGCTGGAGGGGAGAGGGTCCTGGGTGGGCTTGGAGCCCGACATGGCCGGTGCCCCTGTGAGTGGGCCCGAGGCTGGGCCGGGGGTGGGGACCCCACGTGGCTTCCTGGGGGCTCAGGCTGGGCCCCTGGGCTGGAGTTAGCTGTGGCTTCCTTGCACACGGGGCCGGGAGAGGACCCAGCCCCTCGTGCGGGCTCATCCGGGCTGCGTGGTGTCTGGCTGGGCCTTAGTTTCCCTGGCTGGGCGCAGGGCACGGGGCTGCTGTGACGGGTCCTCGTGGAGGCTGCGGCTGTCCTGAGTCGAGCCTCTGGCGCAGAGGGGAGGGGATGGAGAGGGGAGCGAGCTGGGCCTGGGCCAGCCGCGTGTAAATCCTGCAGCGGCCACGAGTCCGCCCCGCGGAGTTCAAAGCTGGCCCCGGGTGTGGCTGTGGGGCTGTAATGAGGTTACTGATTCAACCGGCTTCCTGGTGCTGCCGCGCAGAGCGGAGGGAGGCCGGGAGCTCCGGGACGGGTCTAAGTGGCCCGTAATTGACCAATTTAGCTTAAGTGTCCGCGCTGGCCCCGGGCAGAGGTCAGGTGGTGACAGCCCAGGTGGCCGGAGCCGCTGCGCTCATGGGCCCCTGACGGACGGCTGCCTTCTGCCCCGCCCTGAGGAGCGGGCGCCAGTTGGGCAGCTGGCCCCGAGCCCCCGCCTAGGGGTCCCTGCCGCAGTCCCTTCCGTGCCTGTCTGCGGGCCCGTGTCCTCCAGAAGCCGCGTGCTGTCCCCGGCCCGCTCGTGTGTGTGTGCAGGATGTGGGGCGGCGGGCGCTGGGACGGGGTGCTGGGCTTGGATGTGGGGTGACAGCGTTGCCTTGGAGAATCAGCGGAGGGCTGGCTGGGGAGCACGCACGGCCCCGCGCCATCCAGGAATGCACCGGGGGTTGAGGAGTGGGGTGGAGGTCACCAGCAGCTGCGGTCGTGGCAGCTCACCCCGCACCATGGAGGGTGCGCCCAGGGCCTTGTCCGGGGGCTGGCAGGCCAGCCTGGGCCCCGCTCTCTGGAGAATCTCGGCCTCTGGTCCAGAGCACCCACCTTGCCTGGCCGTTTGGCCCTGAGAGGCTGGGCCAGGTGTTGGGGGCACTGGGCAGCGGTGGACGGTGGTGACCTGGCTGAACCGTCCCCCTCGAGTGGACAGGCCCCGTGGTCCACGTTTTGGGGATGGGGCTTTTAGACTTGGGGAGCTTGAGGGATGTGCCCAAGGTATCCTGGCTGATGAGGACCCAGAAGAAGGTCGATGGTGGGATCCGAGCGGTGGTGGGCCTCCTTCTTGGAGACACGCCTGCTGTGCACCCCCGTGACCCAGCTTTGTCTGGAGCAGCCTTGGGGTGCCCTCAGCAGAGGCTGTCGCTTTCTGGAGACGCCTGATTGAGCTCTCGGGGATCTCCTGAGCCCCACTGTGGTTGCCCCACCTGGGCGGGCAGGTGGTCGCCCCCGCCCCACCTGCACGGCCAGGAGAACCCGTGTCCCGCAGGCCTGCAGCCAGGCCGGGTGGACAGTCCAGTTTGCCCTCTGGCTCGCTCGCTGCGTGTCCAGGCAGACCCGTCTCCCCCGCCGTGGCTCTCCTGGGGCCCTCTGGCTGCTGGAAGTGGCGGCCTCTCGCCCTTGGCCTCCTTCCCCTGAGCTGGGGCCGCTCCTCAGGAAATGGCCTCTCTCTGCTGGGGGGCAGGCCCGGGGCTGTGGGAGCTGGTGGCCCCCTGGCCCCCCTCTGCTGGGGGGCAGGCCCGGGGCTGTGGCAGCTGGGAAGCTGGCTGAGGGTTGGCCAGGCGGTCGGCCCCGGTGGGCCTGGTTACCCAGCTCTGGTTCTCACCTGGGGTGAGGCGGTTTGGGGCTGAGCAGCGTGAGGGGGAGTCTTGAGCGTTGCAGATGGAGGTTGGCTGGCGCCTGTGGGCGCTGTCATGCCTGCCACCCCCCGAGGCCAGTTCGTGCCCTGTCCCCTGGGAGTCTTCGTGGGCCCCCCATTGCCCCGGTGCAGCCCTCAGGCCTCTGCTCAGGAGTCTGTGCCCCTCACCCCCTTCCCTGCACTCGGCGCCGCTCACTCGACTTTCTGGCTTCCTCGTGTTCGGGGCTGGTCAGTGAGAAAGAGTGTCGGCTCTGAGCGGGGAGGCCGAGTGTCCGTGGGCTGGCTAGTCACCTTTCCGGGTCTCAGTTGCCTCACCTCTCACTGCCTGGGAAAGTCAGGGAGGCTGCAAAGAGGAGGTGATGTTGTTAGGCTTTAAGGGATAAGCTAGAGTTTGCTGGGTGGGCGGTGGATCAGGACCCACCCTGGCAAGTTTCAGAAGGATCCAACGGCACAGCCAGGCCTCTGGCTGGGTGGCCCGTCTGCTGGTGAGGCGCCAAGTGAGCATGGGGGTGTGGTCAGCTGCTCTAGGAATAATTAACCTTGGGAGGAGGGGAGGCCGGGAGTGGGCCTGGCCGGCACCTGGCAGCAGGCAGCCCCTCTGGGCCTGTTCCTGCTGACCTGACGTCCCCTCTGCTGCCTGGGCCTGGGACGTGCTGGTCTGGAACGTGACCACGCTGGCCCTCCTCGTGAGCTTACGCCAGCTCCGGCTCCTGAGGAAGGGGGCGGCCGGACCTGGGCCCCCTCCACGTGGAGCAGCTGGGGGTCCTTTCCTCTGTCGCCTGTCTGTCCCCCCATCCCTGGTCCATCGCCACGGAGCCTCCTGCGGGAGCGCCGGTCTGCCTGACGGCTCCTCACTTACCCCCTCCTCGCCTGGATTGAGGAAAAACAGCTCTAACTGGGGCCAGAGTCCACGGGAGGTGGCAGAGCCGCCCCTGCCCCGCCCCTGCTCCCGGACTTTCTGCCCAGGATCAAGGTCGGGGGGGTGGTGGGAAGGCAGGAGGTGGGGGCCTTGGACGCCGAGTGCCAGGCCACTCTGGGCTCAGACAGACGCTGGGTGGGCCACGACCTTCCAGGGTCCAGCTGGAGGGTCTCGGACGTGGGGAGGGGAGCCAGGGCCTCCCCGCTTCCCTTGTCTGTCTCCCTGGACACGAGGTGGGTGCCAGCGACGGCCAGGGGGCTGCTCCGAGCGCCCTGGCCTTCCCGCCCTGGCCCTGCCGCGTGAACTCTGTGACTTGGAGCGTGTTACTTCCTCTCTGTTTATCTCGGTTTCCTCGTTCGTGAAATGGAAGGAAGGACGTTGGGCCGCGTCGGAGCTGGAAGTGCTGCTCCCTGCCGGGACCCTTGGCCGACACTGCCAGTCGGGCGGGCTCTTGCTCTCGGGGCGGGGGGACCCCGAGACCTTGGTGGGCTTGGCCAGAGGCCTCGTTTGCTGCTAAAGGCAGAGCGGCAGGCGGTGCTGCGGCCTCGGAAAGTGTCTGTGGGCTGAGTTGGTGTTTTCTGAAAACCTGTCAGCCTGCGCCCTCCACTTGAGACGCAGAGTCATCCTCCTTGGGTGCCCCCTCTGGGGGGTCTGTCCCGACTCCCAGGGGAGGGGAGTCCTGCTGTGTGTGTCTGTCTGCCCCGGGGCCGATTCCTGGGCGTGGGGCAGCCCTCGAGAGAGCCTGAGGCCAGGGCCGGGCGGTGTGTTCCTGTCCCCCCACGTCCGCTCTTGAGTGCCGCAGAGGCCGCCGCCTCCCGCTGCTGGACAGAACCCGGGTTTCCCTTGGACCCAGTGCCCGGATGCAGCGTGGGGGGCCCTCAGCCCCAGGCGATGCCCCGTGGAGACCTGGTTCCTTCCTCTGCGGCTGAGGCTGTCTTGTTGAAAGCTGGCCGGTGGGGGGCGAGAGGTTCAGAGCTAACCTCCCTCCTGCCTGCCGTCGTCCCTCCGTGCGTCTGGCTGGCTGGGGCTCCTGCTGGTCGTGGGCGTGGCCCCGGGCTAGTGAGTGGTGCTGGGTGGACCCCAGCACCATCATCTGTGTCACTGTAGACCAGAGTCTTCAACCCACTCTGGGCCTTCTCCATAAAGTGGGGCTGATAAAGCGTGGCAGGACAGGTCACTCGTGGTCGACAAGCGTGGTCATGCCTGCCTCTGCTGTCAGGGAGGGGATGGCGTGAGTGGGGTTTGGGAGGACCGCAGGGGGCAGAGGGGGCACAGGAGAAGCGTTACCAGTTTGCCCTGGTGTCACTGGGTTGGGATCTCTGGGTTGGGTTGTGAAGGATGCATAGGAGTTTGCCTGGGAGAAGTCAGCTTCTGCATCCCCAGATGTGCGTGTTAGTTCTGTAACTAACGTGTCTGAGGCCTCCCACCCAGAGCTTCTTGCATCTCCTGTGTGGCTGGAGCTGAACCAGCGAGGGGGAAGGGTAGAGATGGAATCAGAGAGCCCAGAGAAGCCTCTGGAACTCTTATCCCAGGAGGTGGAGCCGTTGGAGGGTCCTGGGCCAGGGAGGGTGGCGTCTGGCTTGTGTGTGAGGAGGGGCCAGTGGGCAGGGCAGGGTGCCTGGTGACCTAGGCAGAAGCAGTCTGGGGCTTTGGCCCCGAGCGTAGGAGGGCCTGGGGCTGTGCCTTTTACCCAGTGAGGAGAGCATAGTGGGGCCGGGTTTGGGGCGTCAGGACTTCGGTGTGGGCGCAGCCTGGCACCTGGCCGCTGCCGCCTGGCCCCAGGCAGCTGGGCGGGCTGGAGCTTGCGCCGTGGGCACCGGTGCAGATGGGCGCCCGGGGAGACAGCAGATGCCGCAGGCCAAGTGCACCGCAGAGCCCGGGGTGTCTGAGAGCGTCCGAGGCCTCGCTGGGCCTCCCTCGCAGGCTGGCAGGGTGGGCAGGTGTGCAGGCACGGCCCCCAGCCTGAGCCGGGCTCCCACAGGGTCGTTCGGTGCCTGCCGACTTCCTCCGGCTCTGCGGCCAGCTCGGGGCGCGGGCGGCGCGGTCTGGGTGCAGTGGTTCTTGGTTGGCCAGCCCCCATTCCAGGTGCCGCCCCTCTGACCCTGGCTGGCACCCTTCCCGCCCGCAGTCCCAGGGTCACAGGGCAAGGTCTCACCTCCCAGGCCCTCGCTGGCTGCAGGGCAGGCCGACTCCCATGTGTGTCTCCCTGTCGCCCTGCCCGCAGCTCGTTGCTGCGAGCTACCTGCTTCTGGACAGTCCCTGTGTCTCCCCTTCAGGCAGCGGGGCACTCTCGCGGCCGGCTGACGGGGGAGGGGGTGGGTGGAATGGCTCTCGTGCCCACGCTGGTCCTGGAAGGCACTGATAAGCCACGGAGTCATTATCGCGGGGGCAGCCAGGGAGCCCCAGGCCCCTGGGCCCGGACAGGGGGCAGGCAGATCGTGGCCTTGGGGGAGTGAGTGGGCCCCATAGGGTGAGCCTCTGGGGTTCTGGAGGTGGCCTGCCCGGGCCTCCCTCCCCCGCTGACCCGCGGCCCCTCCTGGTGCAGGCCCCTCCCTGCTGTCACTGCCGTCGCGCCCCAGCCGTCTGGACGCCCTGCTCGGAGCCTGGTGGCCCTCGGCTCACGTGCCCGTGTTGGGGGCGGTCCCTGCTGGCCGTGTGTCCCTTGGACTCGGCCCTCAGGACCTAGAGGCCAGGGGGCCCCAGGGTCTGCCCTGTCACCCTCTGTCCCCACTCTCAGGACCCCCGCCTCGCGTGCTCCGGCCAGCTCGGGGGTCTGTGAGCCAGAGGCCCTGGACGGAAAGGCCGGGACTGCGAGTGGCCTGTTTGGGCTCCCCTGTCCTCAGGGATCCCCGTCCTGCCCAGACCCTCCTTGGGGACTTGGAGCTAGGACGCTGTGGGGGCGCCGAGACGGGCTCGGGTCACCCCTGTGGCCAGGTTCCGGGGCCAGAGCGCACGTGTGAACCTCTGTGTGCCTGAGTGGGTCGCGCGTGCCCACACGGGCACGTCGGCCTGGAGACGCACCCACAGTCTTTGTGGGCCCTCAGGGCTGGGAGTCTGGCTGCGCGGCAGGTGCGGGCAGTGCCCGGGGTGTGTGCGGCAAGACCCGGCTGGTCCGAGGGGCAGGGAGCCCGAGGGACAAGTGCGCTGTGCAGGATACTGGGGTTTCTCCTGAGGTCTGGGGGGCAGGGAGGCCCCGACGAGGAGGACTTGGGGATGGGGGTCCGCGGGCAGATGTATGCTGGAGGAAGACTGTGGGGCTGTGCAGAGGGCGGTCTGGGGCCAGAGAGTCCTGGGTCAGACCGCCAATGTCACCCCCAGTCGCCCCGGCCAGCCCCCTGGAGCTCCCTCTGGTTCCAGGCCTGGGGGGGTGCCGTCAGATGAAGGTTAGACTCAGGGGTGGGTGCGGAAGGGACCCCAGGAGGGACGAGGATGCTCTGAAAAGGCCTGCAGTGGGCGGAGGCTCCTCCGCGGCCCCCGTCCCGCTGCCCCGGGCCCGCGCTGTGGCGACCACACCCATAGCCAGCGGCGCTCACCCACCCTTTCAGCGGGCGCCCTGGGCAGGCTCAGACGGTCGACGAGCACCGACCCGGCACGGGAGGGCCTCCCTGGACGAGGCGGGTGGTGGAGGGTCCCCGCCCTGCCAGAGCTGGGTGGTGAGATGAGGGAGGCCCAGCCCCACTCTCGTGCCCTCTGGCTGGACTGTCTTCTCTTCCGAGCCATCCTGCACCCGGGAGAACAGGCCGGCCTTGAAGCCAGGCTCAGTCACGCACACGATAGTGCGAGTGAGCCTGACGCCAGCCCTGCAGGCGCCGCAGGGAAGGGGGCGTGGAAGGCTTCCTTGCGTCGTGCGCACGAGGACATGGGTCTGAGCCGCTCGGAGAGACAGGCCCGCTCCTCACGGTGGTCTGGTTCCCTCATGTCCTTCCTGCCTGCCTTGGACAGAGCGCTCTGCTGATGGTGAGGGTCCCGGGTCGGGGAGTCCCAGCAGAGGGAGGCGGTGGGCCGGAGCCGTGGGCGGGGCGGGGATCTGCATTCGAGGCCCGCAGGGCCTCAGCCCCTCGCCCAGGGTCACCTGGCTGGTCGGCGGCAGTGCTGAGTTCTGAACCTAGCTCTCGGGACCCTTCTCGGGCCTTTCCTGCTCAGGACGCAGAGCTGGCCTCCTGGGGGACTGGAGGCCGGGTGGGGGAGACGCTCCCCGTCCAGGCGGGGCGCAGCGTGGAGCCGGCCCTGCCGGCTGGGAGATGCCGTGTTTCCTACACAAACAGCCAGGGCGGGCTGGAGCAATTTTATTTTTATTTCCTATTTTTACTTCCCCGTTGGCTCTTTTTAGCAGCTCTGGGTTAGACAGGACCCCGCCCTCCAGCCTCCACCCGGCTTCCTGGTGCAGTCCTGGGGCCTCGGGGAAGCCGAGTGTGTGCGCGAGGCCCTGGTTCAGCTGCGTGGCTTGCACGCGCCTGGTGGCGGGGAGCTCGTCTCTCCCCAGGTTGTCCTGTGAGGTGGCCTCTTCCCACCCCTGGGGGCCCGTCGTGGGGAGTGGGCGGTGGCTGTGGGTGTCCCCCCCGGCTCACGAGCCCTGCCCTGGTTCCCTGCTGGAAGTTGAGGTTGGGGGTGGCCGTGACGGAGGAGGAAGGGTGATCAGCGTGGGCGCGTCTGCTGGGTGGAGTGGGCTGGGGACACGCAGGTGAACGGTGTGTCTGCCTTGGACCTGGCTGGGCAGGGTGTGGTGAGGGCAGGCCTGGACTTGGCTCCCTGCAGACCGGATCTGCTGGGCCCAGGCCCGACTCACTGAGGGAGCAGCCTGCTGCGGGGTGGCGGGGGCGACGTTGGAGGGTCTGGCTGGCCGAGGTTTTCTGCGATGGGTGTGGGGACGTGGGAACCCCAGGTTGGGGGCTCACCACCCGGCCTGGGGCGAGGGGTCCATGCCTGCCTGCGTGGGTGCAGCTGGGTCTTGCGCTGGCATCTGGCATTCAGTGGTGGGTCCTGGCCTCCTGGGTCAGGCCTGGGGCTCAGGTGGAGAGCTGGTGGGCTGCAGTCCAGCCCCTGGCCTGCTGCCGGCCTGTGCCCAGCCTGCTGCACCCCCCGTCTGCGGGTGCGGGCGGGCTCGGAGGACCCTTGAGGCTTCTCGGGTTGCGGGTGTGGGGCCACCAGTCCCGAGCATTCTGCACACCAGGAGACCGAGGTGCCCGGGCTGGGCACCATGTGTCTGCCCCAGGCCTTCCGTGTGGAGGGGAGGGCGGGACAGGCCACGGAGGCAGGGTTTATCCAGGGCTCGCTGTGGGACTAGCAGGGGCTCGTGGGGTCAGAACGGAAGGCCCGTGTGGTCCTGCCGTTGGGGAGCCGCTGGCCGGGACGAGGACACAGAGGCACGTCCTTCTCTCCAGCCCTCCAGTGTCCACCTCAGAGATGGACCAGCAAGTCTGGACGAGACCCCAGTGTACTGCGGGCGCCTGAGGACGCAGGGTGGTGTGGTCAGGAAGGGCTGTGAGTGGAACGGACGGAGGACCCTTGGGCCTAGCCCCGTCCTGCTCTGTGCCCAGGGGGGCCCTCTCCATGCCCGCCGCTCCATCTGTGGGCAGTGACGCAGGTTCCAAGCAGCTGGTTGAGCCTGGGTTCACTCCTGCTGAGCCCACTTGTGCCCGAGACCCTCTGCCACTCTGTAGGTGCTGGGTGGGCTTCCTGGGTGGACTTGGGCAGCAGGGCCCGTGAAGGGTCCCCAGGGAGGAACTGGCCGGGCCTTGTTCTGGCCCACCGTGCCCTGGCTGGCTCAGCTGGCCTCCGTGGTGGCCGCTGCCCTGTACGAGGTGGCCTTCCTTCCGGGCTGAGGGATGTGGCTGGCCCCGTCCAGGAGGTGCCCGCTGCTGCTGGCATGTGGCTACCGAGACCGTGGGGAGTCCCTTCGTCAGAGGCCAGAACACTGAATCCCGTGGCTGAGGCGGGCGGGGGACACCTCCTCCTTGGAGACGGCAAGATTTCTATGCACTCCGCCCTGCAGAAGCGCTGTGGGCAGAGAGGGTGTCTGGCTGGCGGGGCTGCCTTGTCACTGCTGGGAGGAGGGACTCCTCCCAGGAGCCTGGGGAAGCCACGTGCGGGCTGGGTGGCCCAGCGGGGACAGCCCTCCTGAGCCTCGTCTGGGTGCCCACTCGGCCCTTTGCTGCTGAGTGACCTGGGGCAGTGTGTCCGTCTGAGCCTGGGCTTTGTCCTCTGTGGAGGGGGGTGGTGACACTTCGGGGGTGGTCGTGGGGGTGAACCTTCAGTTCTGGGGGCCGCTCTGACCCTTGGAGTCCTCGTCTGCAGGTTGGGGAGAGGAGTCGTCACTGTGGAGGCCTGCCCTGCAGCGCCCGCGGCACCCAGCAGCAGGCTGGGCTGTAGGGGGAGATGTGGGAACTGGCCCTGAGTTTCCCTGGAAGGGGCGGTTGCAGACCCCTCTGGGGCCCAGGAATCTCCCAGGACTAGGAAGGGAGCCCCCTTGCCGGGTGCACCCTGATGTGGACGTCGGGGGGATGGCGCTGAGCGCCTTGTCCTGTCCTCACTGGCCTCGTTCCCTCGCGGCCTGGGCAGGGGCGTGTGTTCTGGTGGGCGGGCTCTGGGGACCCGCCGTGCCCCCCCACCCCCACCCCCAGCGAGCACGGCCCCAGGCCATGGAATGGTGTGATTCTGGGCGCCTCTCTTCCTTCAGGCAAAGAGGATCTTTCGAAACTGTGGGAAAGAGCATTTCCTCCCCAAACGCGGGTGGGGGGGGGGCGGGGGCTCGGTCAGCAGATGTGACGTCCCTGGCGCCCTCTCGCCTTTCTGCACTCCCGCCCGTGACACTCACGGGCCCGTGGCCAGACGGCTGGGCAGGTGGTCAGGCCTGCAGGTGCCCCCCGCAGAGCGGAGCCCCCCGCAGAGCGGGAGCCCGAGGGGTCTCTGCTGGCCATGTGTGCCCTGCGTTTGCAGCTCTGAGCCTTCGCTCTCACTGTTCCCGCTGCTGGGTGGGCCTGCCCTGCCCTCCCCCGGTTCTTCGTCCCAGCAGCCTGATTCCCACACCCCTCCACCTCGAAACTTTCCCCCGGCCCGAGCCCGCGTTTGCTCTTTGCCTCAGGAGGGGATCTGGCCAAGCACACATGCACCCGGCCTGTCCTGCCCCAGGCATCAGGGTCCCCAGCCCCAAGTGGGTCCCTTCCTGTGCTGACGGGCAGAGAGGATGCTGTGGTCCCGTGGCGGGGGCGCTGGTCCCGTGGGCCGGGCCGGGCCGGGCTGGGCCTGGGGGCGGGAGCTGGGCTTCAGCGATCTCGCTTCCTGCCCACGCTGCTGCTGGAAGGGGCTGTGATTTGGCCCCCCTGTTCCCCGCCCCGGGCTTCTGACTCAGCAGCCACAGGGTCGGGTTGGTGGGGGGAGACCGGATTTCTCGACCAAAAAAACCCAGCCTGGGGCACCCATGGCCCAGATTTCTTTTCCGAAGGTGGGAAGTCGAGCCCCGGGTTCCTGTCTGGGTTCCCAGCAGGAGGATGGGGTGGGGCTGGAGTTGGGTCTAGGCCCTGGGGCCACGCGCTGCCCGCCCTTCCCCTGGGCACCACCCTCTGTGGCTCCCCAGTGCCCGCAGGACGTGGCTCTTGCTGCCGCCTGGCCCTGTTCTCCTGTGACCCCCCCTGCCCCCTGCCGCATATCCCTTGGTCCTCAGGAGCCATACCTGCCCTGTCCTCCAGGTCCTGCCTACCTTCCCGCTCCGTCAGGCGTCTGCAGGGGTGTGTCCTCCTCCAGGAAGCCCCCCTGGGTTAGGTCCCCTCCCCTCACTGTCACAGTGTCAGAGTCTCATCCCCTGGAAGGAGTGGCGGGCGTGGCCTTGGACCCCCCCCACCCCAGCATCAGTGCTGGCCAATGGTCAGACGGCGAGTGCGGGGTCGGGGCCACTTCCCCGGGCCCTGGGCCGAGCGGAGGGCCGGGTTCTACTGTTCACAAAGCCTGTTGCTTCGGCTGCTTGAAAGGGAGGGCCCTTTGCCTGGTGGTGTTCGGGGGCCCCTCTGCCTGGAAAACGAGAGTGGGTGGCCCCAGGGGCCATCGTGAGTGCCCAGGCTCAGGGCCTTGGGCGGCGTCTCCTTGCCTGTTGGGGGCACAGCCACTCCCCCTGGGGTGTCTCAGAGCTGATGTCGGCGTGACCTGAGCGTGTGCCCAAGGAAGGAGCCAGGTCTGTAGGTGGAGGCTTCATGTCCCCTGGGCCAGCAGCGGTGGGGGCACCTGGTGGGCTCGGGACCCTTCCTGCCCAGCCCTGGGGCCAGAATGGACGCGGCCCTTTGGGTGAGTTGGCTCTTGGGGCTGGGCAGCCACAGTCCTGGCCTCAGCGGCCTCCAGCAGCAGGGGCCGCGGCCACAGGCTTGGGTCCTACATTGCGTTCTGGGCCCGGCCCTTCCTGGAGTCTTAATCCAGAGTCTAATAGCAGCCCCGGTGTCCCCGACCCTGACAGTGCCGCCAGCAGCCGCCTGCTTGGCCCCTTGAGGTGTTGGAGAAGCATCAGCAGGGAGGGGCTCTGCCCCCGGGGGGGGGGACGGAGATGAGA
>SJYX01005764.1:182573-221952 GCA_006410675.1 Oreotragus oreotragus
CGGCCCCCACCCCCCGCCCCTCGGCCCTTTGGAAAATGACGTCCATGAGCCTGCATCCTCGTTCTGCTCCCGACTCCACGCCTCCTCGGGGGACGCAGTGCAGCTATGTCTGGAGAGTGCCAGGCTGGGGAGGGTGGGCCCCTTCCCTGGCCCTCCCACCCCCATTAGTGGGCCTGGATTTGAGTTTTCCTGAGGACTGGTTAAGACAGACTCCTTGCTCCCTCTACTATAAATAATAATAATAGTCAGCATTTGTGGCCGGATTCCCATGGGGGGCAGGTACATGTGGCCGGGGGTTGGACGGGCCACGGTGGGGCCCTCGTGGGGGCGAGAGGCAGGTGGCCCCTCCTCTGTGTCCACCCGTCCAAACACACAGCCGAGGCTCGCGAGGCCCTGCTCCCTGTCCGTTTCCCTCGTGGGCTGCGTATGGCTGGATGTCTGGCTGAGCAGGGCAGCCTGGGGGTTCTGGTGGGCCTGGCCTGTGAAGGGAAGGGGCTCACGCTCTGAGACGCCTTGTTGCCCCCACTGGGGGACAGGCAGAAGGTCTGGGGACTCTGGGATCCCGGGCTGGAGGGGGCATGGAGGTGGAGCTGGGGAGGGGGCGGGCGCCTGGTGGGCGGGGTGCTGTGTCCCTCAGCCCCGCCCTCTGGGCTGGAGCCCCTGGCTCTGGCCCAAAGCCCCTGATTTTGTCATCTTGCCTTGGGGAGGGGGTCCAGGGTTGCGGGTCGGGCTGANGCATGGAGGTGGAGCTGGGGAGGGGGCGGGCGCCTGGTGGGCGGGGTGCTGTGTCCCTCAGCCCCGCCCTCTGGGCTGGAGCCCCTGGCTCTGGCCCAAAGCCCCTGATTTTGTCATCTTGCCTTGGGGAGGGGGTCCAGGGTTGCGGGTCGGGCTGACAGCCACTCGCCGCCCTCGGTGGCCTTGCCAGGCCGTGGGGCTCAGGGTCGGCATCCGGCCACTGCCTGAGCCGCTGACAGCCTGCAGACTCCCTGTCGTCGGGCTGGGGTGGAGCTGGCAGGAAGCAGCTGCTCCTTCCCCTCCGTGCCCGCTGCTCACGGGACTGCGCTGTGGCTGTGAGCCCGGCTCAGCACTGTGGCCTTGCAGAAGCCTCAAGTTCAGGCCTGCATCCTTGCGTCTACTTCCTTCCCTAGGGGCCTGGCGGTGGGGCCGCGTGCTGCAGTGCCCGCCCTGGGCCCCGGTGTGAGCCGCTCTCAAGCCCCCCGAGAGGCCTCTCTCCGCCCTGCAGGCAGAGGCACTTCAGCCACAGGGCTGCCTTGTCTGGGGGCAGCCTGGGATCTGGGACCACCCGGGGCGGGGGGAGTTCTGACCAGCACCTCCTGGAAGGAATAACCCCATCCAAGGCCTGGGGATCCTGGGTGTGGGGGCTGCCCCCGGCCTGGCCAAGACCGGGGACCTTGGCCTGGGGGGACGGTGGTCACATAGCACTGAGGTGGATGCTGAGCTGTGCTGCTGGGCGGCTGGGGGACGGGGTCCTGGGCTGGGAGTCCGGCCCATCTCCAGGGGCCGTCAGAGCCCCAGGCGAGCCCCACGCTGGCCCTGGTCTGGGGTCGGGGAGACACCTCGGGGGAGTCTGGGAAGGCCTGGCTCCCTTTGAGCCGGCCGTGGCTAGTGCCTCTTGCCTGGGCTCTCCTGGGGTTTTATCCGATGGGAGCCAGTGGCCTTGCGGTGTTGGACTTGACTTTCCCACATGCCTTGCCATCTGACTCATCAGGGTAACGTAGTGACCGTGCTGCTAATTCGTTCGACTAATTGCTTCTGGAGCTTTCTCTGGGCCTGGCACGTGGTCTCAGAGCCAAGAAGGAACTTGGAGAGCTCAGTGACACGGCTAGGGAGACGCAGGCCCCCCTCGAGGCAGGGCGGCTGCCCCGGGCCCGTGGCGCACTGGGCTGTGGGCTCCTGTGTGCCGAGGCCTGTTTCAGGGCCTGGCCTGCGGCGTCCGTCCCTGGGATCTCTCCCGGCACGGCCACCCACTGCCCCTCACTCTCCCCACCCCGAGTCCGCCCTGGTGGGGCTGGGACAGCCGTGGCCTCCTGGCCACGGGGACGAGATGCGTCTGGCGCACGCGGTGCACCGGGAGCCCGGGAGCCGCCAGGTCGGCCTCCATCTGTCGGTGATGAGCTTTCGGTGCTGTGACGGCCTGCCCGGCGTGCTGCGGTCCTTGGGGTCGCAAGAGCTGGACACGACTGAGCGAGTGAATTGCTGAGCAAGTGCCCGATGGGTCTGGTTAAAATCTGGGGGACGGTGGAGGTTCCTGGCTTGGGAGGAGGCCCACGGGCTCTTAGGGTTGATCCACCGACTGCCCACATGGCCAGGTGGAGATGGAAGGTTCCAGAATGGGCTCCCAGCCTGAGTGCCTTGGGCTTCCTCCTGGTCTGAGGCGAGCAGGGGCCTCCCCGCCTCCCCTGGCCCTGCCCGGCTGGGCTTGCGAGGGTGGCCATGTCCCCAGGGTGCGCCCAGCGCTAGCTGGAGCTGGTCTCCGTGGGTGTGCTGACCGAGAGCCACCTTTCATCCCTGGGGTGGAGGGTGGGGGGACGCCCTACACCAGCCCAGGTGTAGGGCTGGGCCTGGGGTCACATGAGTCGTCCCCGAGCAGGAGAGATGGGAGGTCCCCAGGGGTGAGCCTCAGGGTCTGTGTTGAGCCCCTTGTCTCTGGCGTGGCTGTGGCTGGCTCCTGGGTTCCGAGCGGGAGGTGGGGGCGGGAGGTGGGGGCGGGAGGTCTCCTCCGCCAGCAGCCCTGGCCCCCGCCGCGGCCTGGCTCTCCCACACCATGTTCGGGGGGGCCCAAGGTGTCCATGGCTGGGAGCTGTCTTTAGAGGAGGGGCGACCACAGAGCTGGCACCCCACCCCTTCCCCGTGGCAGGTCGGGGACGGACGGTCAGCCCCCGGGGCGCTGGGGGGCACCCCACCCCTTCCCCGTGGCAGGTCGGGGACGGACGGTCAGCCCCCGGGGCGCTGGGGGCACCCCACCCCTTCCCCGTTGCAGGTCGGGGACGGACGGTCAGCCCCCGGGGCGCTGGGGGGCACCCCACCCCTCCCCCGTGGCAGGTAGGGGACGGACAGTCAGCCCCCGGGGCGCTGGGCGGTTGACCCCTGCAGGGCCCTGTCTGGGGTGATGGATGTTCTGTGAGTGGTGGCCGCGGGCCAGTGGGCAGCGGGGCCTCGCTGCCCCCTGCCCCCGCACAGCCTAGAGGTGGCAGGGCGACCGCAGAGGGGCCCCTCCCCTGGGAGACACGCGGCGGGCCCAGGAGACTCCAGCCTCATCTGCCCGGCCTCCTCCCTGCCGGAGGGGAGAGGTGGAAGGTGTCCACTTAGGCGATCAGCCAATTTCACAGCTCACTGGTTTCCCATCTAAGTGCCGACCCCAGTGGGCCTGGGGTGGGCTCCCCGGCTCCTGTGCTGGGTGCTTGTTGGCCGGCTCCTCGCTCCTCGCCCTGTGGGGGTGCCTGTGGCCGCAGTCTGCCGTCTGTGACTCGCTGGCACTATGTCCAGGAAGGTGCGGATGGGTGCGCGTGGACAGAGGGTCGTGTGGCGAGGCTGTGGCAAGCACACCTCTGGGAGCCCGTGTCCTGGGCCGCGCCAGGCACAGTTCCGCTCGGCCAGGCGCATTCCCTGGAGGCTCAGCAGAAGAGAGCCCGCCTGCAACGCAGGAGGCGCAGGTTCGATCCCTGGATTAGGAAGACACCCTGGAGAGGGGAATGGCAACCCCCCCCCCCGCCCAGTGTCCCTGCCTGGGAAATCCCTTGGACAGAGGAGCCTGGCGGGCTGCAGTCCACGAGGCTGCAGAGAGGAGGACACGACCGCGCGACGGAACGCTGCCGCCCGCCGCCCGGCTGACCTGGCGCAGCCCCGTCCACCTCGGCCTGGGCCTTGGAGGCGTGAGGACGCCGGGTCCTGGGGGCCCCTGGCCGCCTGGTTCCGGGGCGACGCCCGCTGCCAGCAGATGCGGGCGTGGGCGGGGCCCCCGCTTTCGGGCATATGCAGGTGGTGTGCGTTTTGGGTGAACACAGTCATGCCACCCTTAGTGGAAACCTCGGGCGATGATGCCCGTCACTTCCACTTACTTCAGCAGTTTAGGGGAGAAGCCTTTCCTGAGAAGAGAACAGCACATCCTCTGAAAGCAGGCCACTGGTGAGGTGGGGGTGGTTGCCGGGCGCACCCCGGCCACAGCGGGCTTTCTCCACCCCTCCTCCCACTTTCTAGATTCTTCTACCAGGATGGCATGACAGGTCTTTCCCCCTAAATCTCTAGCTGAGCTGAGTTTCCAAGGCACACGGGCGTCTTGCCCACTCGTCCCAGACCCTGGCGCGGACGCTGTGGGGTGGGAACCCATGTGTCCTGGCGGGGACGTCCGCTCCGGGCTCACCGCCCTGGTTTGTGGACGTTACAGATGAGGCCATCCAATTCCTTCTCCCCTTCCACCCCCTTCCCTTACACAGGAGGGGCCTGAGACTGGAGAGGGCTGTGCCTGTCCGCAGTCACCCTGTTGGGGGGGGCGGGCTGCCCTCAGCATCGGGGGGCACTTCCTGCAGCAAAGGCTGTGAGCGTCGGGTGGGCCGTGTAGCCGGACTCGGGCTACAGAGACGGAGGAGGCGGGGTGGCCCCGAGGACAGCCAGCTGCACGCAGGCTGCAGGAAGGTCCCCCACCGCGCGTGCCATCTCTTGGGGTCCTTTAGGGGACCCCTGCTGTAAAGACGGGGCGGGGACTCAGGGTCACACGTGGGAGCCTGCTTGTTGGCTGTCCCCGGCTGACAGCCCCCAGGGCAGGGGCACCTGGGCGGTGATGGGCACGTGGGTCCCCCACCCTGGGTGCGCTCAGGGCGTGGGGCGACCTGGTCTCCAGGGACGGGCTTTGGCCGGTGTGTCAGCCCCAGGGGGAGGCCGGGCGTCCTGGCCCCTCTGCGGGCCTCACGCTGGCCCCGGTGTGGACGGGGGGCGCTATGCGGAGCGTGGCTGGGCCCTCTGCCCCTTGCCGGGGACTCTGCCCTGGGGGCACAGCAGTGGCTTTGGTGTCCGTGTGGACGCGGGCCCTGCCGTCCCTCAGAGGGCCGGGGCCGGGGCCTGTGAGCCGGTTTCACATCTGCTCTTGGTGCTCCCTAGGTGAGGGGTCCGAGGGGCTAGGGCGGGCTTAGGGAGGAGTCAGCAGGCTCCGTGGACGGAAGGGAAGGTGCTTAGGGCAGAACTCACTGCTCCGTTCACAGGTCCCCCCACCCATCCTGCCTGGGTCAGGCCCACGCAGAGGAGGGGTCCCATGCCCGGGATGGGTGGGGGGGCTTGTCTGGTGGGGGAGGCGCACACAAACACCCAGCCTGATGAAGCTAGACCCTCTGTGTGAGCCTGAGGGGTGGTCTGGAGGTGGCGGGTCAGGGGTCAGGTGCGCGACCTCTAGGAGCCTGGCCTGAGTCTTCACGTCTGGGGTTCCGTCTGATCCATCTGGTGCCTGCTTCCGGCACTCCTTCCTCTCCGGCGGGACCAGTGGGCTGGCACTGGGTCACCGTCTCTTGGGCCGGGCCTCAGGGGCCATGTGGTGCCTGCTCGCACAGGGAGACTGAGGCTGTGAGGCGCCAGGCCCCGGGAGGAGGCGGCTGGGAAGGGTCCGTGGTCCTGGGGGGGCTGTCTCTGGAGTCGGCACCGCCTGGGTGGTCCCCGGCACACAGCCGCATGCACGGGGCGGGTGCGGCCTCTCCTCTGCAGGGCCGGCCGCCCCCCGCGTGCAGGGGCTTGGCCGGGGCTCAGAAATTCGCCTTATCTCGGACCGTCGGGCTTCTTCAGCAGGCTGTTCCTGCCCCTGCCCCTGCCCCGGCCCATCTGGAACTCATTACCCCTGGTGTCAGCGGCAAAGCGGCCCCTATGGTGGGCTCTCGGAACGGAGACGCGGACCCTCCTCCAGCCCGAGCCGCCTTGTGCAGCACAAGGCCTGTGGCCTGCCTGGGGTCAGCGCAGCAGGGCCTGCTGGGGGGGCCGTCGAGTGTCCCCCACGGGTGGGCTGGGCAGGGCTGGTCTTCCTGCTTCAGAATCAATGCCTGGGAGGAGATGTGGTCTTGGGGTCTGGAAGGCAGGGGGTCCCTGCGTGAACGTGGGGGCAGCTGAGGCTGGAGTGGAGGGTTGCTCGCCCGGCCCCGGGACCAAGGGCTGCCCCCTGCCTCGGTGCCCCGGAGGGGTGGCTGGATGGTGGTCTCGGCGTCTGGGGCGGGGGGCTCAGAGCAGCCGCGTGTGGGCGGTTTGAGCCTCTGCCTAGCTGTGGGCCACCAGGGGGGCTGGGTGTGGTGGGTTCCCCTGGCAGGCCTTCCCGGCGTGCCCTGGACTCTTGAGCTTGCCTGAGGGCGGCCTCCCAGGCCTCGGGTGCCCGCCTGCGTGGTGGGCCCGTGGGAGCCCGTGTGCGCCTCTGGGCTCCTCTCCCTGGTCAGGTGTTGCCCGGAGACTGGGCTCCGGCAGCCACACCGGCTCCGGCCCGCTCAGCCAGCCCTGCTGATCTGCAGGAGCTGCTGACTGGGCTGACGGTGCTGCAGCTCCCGACATCGGCCTCGGCCCAGCCCGCCGCGCGCCTCGGCGCCGAGCCTCCCCGCCGCCGGGCGTCTTCTGTCGGTGGCCAGCCCGGCTCTCTCTCGCCGCCGAGGTGCCAGCGTGTGTGCTGGGCCCCAGGCCCCGGCTGCCCGAGCGGGGCTGCAGCGGGCGTGGGCCGGGATCTCCGCTGCCCTCTTGGGGCCCCTCAGACGGCAGGAGGAGCTTTGCCGGCCTGAGCCCCGGGTTCGCGTTGCAGGAAGCGCAGGCCTTCTCACCTGCTTCTCAGCCCTTCAGTCCCGGAGGCTCCTTCTCCCTTACGCGCGGTGGGGGAGGGAGGGGCCTGAAACCGAAACCCCCTCCCCCGGCGGTGTCTCCAGGAGCCCTGTCCCCGCGGCCCTGCCTCCCTGTGGAGGAGGACCCGTCCGAGGTGGCCCTGCCCAGGCTGGGCTCTTGATTCCCCGTGTCTGGTGCCCCCCGCCCCGGGCCCAGCAGACGGTTGGCGGGGGCTTGACAGAGGCCTGAGCAGGCGCCCGGAGGAGGCAAGGCCCTTCTGGGGACGGGGCACAGCTGTCGCTCTGTCCCAGGGCTCTGACGGGTTTGCCCGCAAGGTCCAGGGGCTCCCCCCACCCCGAGGCCAGTCGGCCCCCGCCTGGGGGACCGCCCAGTGCTGGGGTGCGCTAGACGTGCTCCTCTCGGCGTCAGGGCCTGGCAGCAGGGGGTGCGGAGGGCTGCTTGTTTCACTGAGAGAAACAGGGCTCCATCCTGTGGGTGGTGCACACGTGTGGGCACCTGTGGTGTCTGAGGCCCCGTCGCCCTGTCCCTATGAGGTCCCCCCTCCTGCTGCCCAGCACCCCCTGACCCCTCAGGGGCTGCAGAGGTTTCAGGGCTCCGGGCCTGGCTTGGGGGTGGCTGAGTGACCTCGGGAAGTCCCGTCCCCTCTTGTGCTGGGCGGGCCCCATCTCCTGCACCCTCGCGGTTCAGAGTTGGGAAGGGAGGCAGGGGCGAGGTGCGAGGCCCGTTTAACCTGGAGGCTTGCCCCTGCCTCTTACGACAGGCTTGCGTGCAGGCAGGCCCGTGCAGACAGCCACGTCTGCCCGTGCGGCGAGCACGGTGTCCACAGCGCTGCGTCCTGCCAAGGGTGGCCTGTCCCTCGTCCCTCTCGGTGTCCGGATCCTGCTGGTCTGAAGACCTAGCGGGGTGCTGGGTGGGGCTCCCGGGCACCTGGGGAGGGCATCCCGGTCATCTCGCCTGGCGACAGGGAGGAAATGTCTGCAGGGGCTTCCGANCCCCGGTGCTGTCTCTTATACACATCTGGCCCAAGGTGTCCATGGCTGGGAGCTGTCTTTAGAGGAGGGGCGACCACAGAGCTGGCACCCCACCCCTTCCCCGTGGCAGGTCGGGGACGGACGGTCAGCCCCCGGGGCGCTGGGGGGCACCCCACCCCTTCCCCGTGGCAGGTCGGGGACGGACGGTCAGCCCCCGGGGCGCTGGGGGCACCCCACCCCTTCCCCGTTGCAGGTCGGGGACGGACGGTCAGCCCCCGGGGCGCTGGGGGGCACCCCACCCCTCCCCCGTGGCAGGTAGGGGACGGACAGTCAGCCCCCGGGGCGCTGGGGGGCACCCCACCCCTCCCCCGTGGCAGGTAGGGGACGGACGGTCAGCCCCCGGGGTGCTGGGCGCTTGACCCCTGCAGGGCCCTGTCTGGGGTGATGGATGTTCTGTGAGTGGTGGCCGCGGGCCAGTGGGCAGCGGGGCCTCGCTGCCCCCTGCCCCCGCACAGCCTAGAGGTGGCAGGGCGACCGCAGAGGGGCCCCTCCCCTGGGAGACACGCGGCGGGCCCAGGAGACTCCAGCCTCATCTGCCCGGCCTCCTCCCTGCCGGAGGGGAGAGGTGGAAGGTGTCCACTTAGGCGATCAGCCAATTTCACAGCTCACTGGTTTCCCATCTAAGTGCCGACCCCAGTGGGCCTGGGGTGGGCTCCCCGGCTCCTGTGCTGGGTGCTTGTTGGCCGGCTCCTCGCTCCTCGCCCTGTGGGGGTGCCTGTGGCCGCAGTCTGCCGTCTGTGACTCGCTGGCACTATGTCCAGGAAGGTGCGGATGGGTGCGCGTGGACAGAGGGTCGTGTGGCGAGGCTGTGGCAAGCACACCTCTGGGAGCCCGTGTCCTGGGCCGCGCCAGGCACAGTTCCGCTCGGCCAGGCGCATTCCCTGGAGGCTCAGCAGAAGAGAGCCCGCCTGCAACGCAGGAGGCGCAGGTTCGATCCCTGGATTAGGAAGACACCCTGGAGAGGGGAATGGCAACCCCCCCCCCCGCCCAGTGTCCCTGCCTGGGAAATCCCTTGGACAGAGGAGCCTGGCGGGCTGCAGTCCACGAGGCTGCAGAGAGGAGGACACGACCGCGCGACGGAACGCTGCCGCCCGCCGCCCGGCTGACCTGGCGCAGCCCCGTCCACCTCGGCCTGGGCCTTGGAGGCGTGAGGACGCCGGGTCCTGGGGGCCCCTGGCCGCCTGGTTCCGGGGCGACGCCCGCTGCCAGCAGATGCGGGCGTGGGCGGGGCCCCCGCTTTCGGGCATATGCAGGTGGTGTGCGTTTTGGGTGAACACAGTCATGCCACCCTTAGTGGAAACCTCGGGCGATGATGCCCGTCACTTCCACTTACTTCAGCAGTTTAGGGGAGAAGCCTTTCCTGAGAAGAGAACAGCACATCCTCTGAAAGCAGGCCACTGGTGAGGTGGGGGTGGTTGCCGGGCGCACCCCGGCCACAGCGGGCTTTCTCCACCCCTCCTCCCACTTTCTAGATTCTTCTACCAGGATGGCATGACAGGTCTTTCCCCCTAAATCTCTAGCTGAGCTGAGTTTCCAAGGCACACGGGCGTCTTGCCCACTCGTCCCAGACCCTGGCGCGGACGCTGTGGGGTGGGAACCCATGTGTCCTGGCGGGGACGTCCGCTCCGGGCTCACCGCCCTGGTTTGTGGACGTTACAGATGAGGCCATCCAATTCCTTCTCCCCTTCCACCCCCTTCCCTTACACAGGAGGGGCCTGAGACTGGAGAGGGCTGTGCCTGTCCGCAGTCACCCTGTTGGGGGGGGCGGGCTGCCCTCAGCATCGGGGGGCACTTCCTGCAGCAAAGGCTGTGAGCGTCGGGTGGGCCGTGTAGCCGGACTCGGGCTACAGAGACGGAGGAGGCGGGGTGGCCCCGAGGACAGCCAGCTGCACGCAGGCTGCAGGAAGGTCCCCCACCGCGCGTGCCATCTCTTGGGGTCCTTTAGGGGACCCCTGCTGTAAAGACGGGGCGGGGACTCAGGGTCACACGTGGGAGCCTGCTTGTTGGCTGTCCCCGGCTGACAGCCCCCAGGGCAGGGGCACCTGGGCGGTGATGGGCACGTGGGTCCCCCACCCTGGGTGCGCTCAGGGCGTGGGGCGACCTGGTCTCCAGGGACGGGCTTTGGCCGGTGTGTCAGCCCCAGGGGGAGGCCGGGCGTCCTGGCCCCTCTGCGGGCCTCACGCTGGCCCCGGTGTGGACGGGGGGCGCTATGCGGAGCGTGGCTGGGCCCTCTGCCCCTTGCCGGGGACTCTGCCCTGGGGGCACAGCAGTGGCTTTGGTGTCCGTGTGGACGCGGGCCCTGCCGTCCCTCAGAGGGCCGGGGCCGGGGCCTGTGAGCCGGTTTCACATCTGCTCTTGGTGCTCCCTAGGTGAGGGGTCCGAGGGGCTAGGGCGGGCTTAGGGAGGAGTCAGCAGGCTCCGTGGACGGAAGGGAAGGTGCTTAGGGCAGAACTCACTGCTCCGTTCACAGGTCCCCCCACCCATCCTGCCTGGGTCAGGCCCACGCAGAGGAGGGGTCCCATGCCCGGGATGGGTGGGGGGGCTTGTCTGGTGGGGGAGGCGCACACAAACACCCAGCCTGATGAAGCTAGACCCTCTGTGTGAGCCTGAGGGGTGGTCTGGAGGTGGCGGGTCAGGGGTCAGGTGCGCGACCTCTAGGAGCCTGGCCTGAGTCTTCACGTCTGGGGTTCCGTCTGATCCATCTGGTGCCTGCTTCCGGCACTCCTTCCTCTCCGGCGGGACCAGTGGGCTGGCACTGGGTCACCGTCTCTTGGGCCGGGCCTCAGGGGCCATGTGGTGCCTGCTCGCACAGGGAGACTGAGGCTGTGAGGCGCCAGGCCCCGGGAGGAGGCGGCTGGGAAGGGTCCGTGGTCCTGGGGGGGCTGTCTCTGGAGTCGGCACCGCCTGGGTGGTCCCCGGCACACAGCCGCATGCACGGGGCGGGTGCGGCCTCTCCTCTGCAGGGCCGGCCGCCCCCCGCGTGCAGGGGCTTGGCCGGGGCTCAGAAATTCGCCTTATCTCGGACCGTCGGGCTTCTTCAGCAGGCTGTTCCTGCCCCTGCCCCTGCCCCGGCCCATCTGGAACTCATTACCCCTGGTGTCAGCGGCAAAGCGGCCCCTATGGTGGGCTCTCGGAACGGAGACGCGGACCCTCCTCCAGCCCGAGCCGCCTTGTGCAGCACAAGGCCTGTGGCCTGCCTGGGGTCAGCGCAGCAGGGCCTGCTGGGGGGGCCGTCGAGTGTCCCCCACGGGTGGGCTGGGCAGGGCTGGTCTTCCTGCTTCAGAATCAATGCCTGGGAGGAGATGTGGTCTTGGGGTCTGGAAGGCAGGGGGTCCCTGCGTGAACGTGGGGGCAGCTGAGGCTGGAGTGGAGGGTTGCTCGCCCGGCCCCGGGACCAAGGGCTGCCCCCTGCCTCGGTGCCCCGGAGGGGTGGCTGGATGGTGGTCTCGGCGTCTGGGGCGGGGGGCTCAGAGCAGCCGCGTGTGGGCGGTTTGAGCCTCTGCCTAGCTGTGGGCCACCAGGGGGGCTGGGTGTGGTGGGTTCCCCTGGCAGGCCTTCCCGGCGTGCCCTGGACTCTTGAGCTTGCCTGAGGGCGGCCTCCCAGGCCTCGGGTGCCCGCCTGCGTGGTGGGCCCGTGGGAGCCCGTGTGCGCCTCTGGGCTCCTCTCCCTGGTCAGGTGTTGCCCGGAGACTGGGCTCCGGCAGCCACACCGGCTCCGGCCCGCTCAGCCAGCCCTGCTGATCTGCAGGAGCTGCTGACTGGGCTGACGGTGCTGCAGCTCCCGACATCGGCCTCGGCCCAGCCCGCCGCGCGCCTCGGCGCCGAGCCTCCCCGCCGCCGGGCGTCTTCTGTCGGTGGCCAGCCCGGCTCTCTCTCGCCGCCGAGGTGCCAGCGTGTGTGCTGGGCCCCAGGCCCCGGCTGCCCGAGCGGGGCTGCAGCGGGCGTGGGCCGGGATCTCCGCTGCCCTCTTGGGGCCCCTCAGACGGCAGGAGGAGCTTTGCCGGCCTGAGCCCCGGGTTCGCGTTGCAGGAAGCGCAGGCCTTCTCACCTGCTTCTCAGCCCTTCAGTCCCGGAGGCTCCTTCTCCCTTACGCGCGGTGGGGGAGGGAGGGGCCTGAAACCGAAACCCCCTCCCCCGGCGGTGTCTCCAGGAGCCCTGTCCCCGCGGCCCTGCCTCCCTGTGGAGGAGGACCCGTCCGAGGTGGCCCTGCCCAGGCTGGGCTCTTGATTCCCCGTGTCTGGTGCCCCCCGCCCCGGGCCCAGCAGACGGTTGGCGGGGGCTTGACAGAGGCCTGAGCAGGCGCCCGGAGGAGGCAAGGCCCTTCTGGGGACGGGGCACAGCTGTCGCTCTGTCCCAGGGCTCTGACGGGTTTGCCCGCAAGGTCCAGGGGCTCCCCCCACCCCGAGGCCAGTCGGCCCCCGCCTGGGGGACCGCCCAGTGCTGGGGTGCGCTAGACGTGCTCCTCTCGGCGTCAGGGCCTGGCAGCAGGGGGTGCGGAGGGCTGCTTGTTTCACTGAGAGAAACAGGGCTCCATCCTGTGGGTGGTGCACACGTGTGGGCACCTGTGGTGTCTGAGGCCCCGTCGCCCTGTCCCTATGAGGTCCCCCCTCCTGCTGCCCAGCACCCCCTGACCCCTCAGGGGCTGCAGAGGTTTCAGGGCTCCGGGCCTGGCTTGGGGGTGGCTGAGTGACCTCGGGAAGTCCCGTCCCCTCTTGTGCTGGGCGGGCCCCATCTCCTGCACCCTCGCGGTTCAGAGTTGGGAAGGGAGGCAGGGGCGAGGTGCGAGGCCCGTTTAACCTGGAGGCTTGCCCCTGCCTCTTACGACAGGCTTGCGTGCAGGCAGGCCCGTGCAGACAGCCACGTCTGCCCGTGCGGCGAGCACGGTGTCCACAGCGCTGCGTCCTGCCAAGGGTGGCCTGTCCCTCGTCCCTCTCGGTGTCCGGATCCTGCTGGTCTGAAGACCTAGCGGGGTGCTGGGTGGGGCTCCCGGGCACCTGGGGAGGGCATCCCGGTCATCTCGCCTGGCGACAGGGAGGAAATGTCTGCAGGGGCTTCCGAGGGCACGTGGGGTGATGTCCACCCTCTGCGGGCCCTGGGGGAGCCTCAGGCCTGAGTGAGCCCTGGCCAGCCCTGCGCTCCCCAGCAGGAGAGCCCTCTGGCTGGCGTTCCCACTGCTCGGGGCGTGGGGCCTCCTCCAGGCCTTGCCCGCCACTGCGTCTAGACCGGGTGCCCTCTGATGACCGTCCTCGTTTCTGTGTGGGTTCACGCTCCGTCCCCCCAGTGGGCGATCTGCCGTGTCCCCGGATCTGGAGCAGCACCGCGTGTTGAGAAGGTGCCTTGGCCCCTTCTGATGATGGGCGCAGCGTTTGAAATTCCGTGTCTCTGGGTGCCGCCGGCTACGTCGAGCCTTTCAGGATTTCAGAACTGTCATCCTTCCTGGTTGCCCCTGAGCTGGCTCTGAGAGCCGGCTGGGCGTCATGCTGGCTGCTGGTGGGGGCAGCTGGGTAGGTGTGCTGGCCCGTGGAGCCCCGCCGTGTGGCGAGTCTGCAGGGCAGGTGGAGCTGAGACCCCGGAGGCCGTGCTATGCAGAGGGAGCCTGGCGGCTGCAGGGCCACATGTGCTGAGAGGTGATGCTTCCCGGGGGCACTGCCAGGCCGGGTGAGGGTGCCGTCACTGTGGGGGGAGTGCTGCTGCGTCCCCCGCCGACTGGTCCTGGATGAGTCCTGAGGGCCCAGGGTGAGGCCGTGCCAGGCCTGCACCGTGGGCGGCTGTGCTCGGACCCTCGGTCCCCGGCGCTGGGGGGCGGGTAGGCTCCTGGGGTCTGCAGGGGCTGGGGCCTTGGGCATGTGGGCAGAGTGCCTGCTCAGCCCCAGGGGCACAGGGCACAGGGAGAGGGATTTCCTCCCGAGGCTGACCCCCACCCCAACGCACAGCCTCCCCTCCCGCCGGCCGGGCCTGGGGCCCCTGGGGGGTCCCTGCCTCCCGGCTCCGTCAGGTGCGGTCTGGGGTCTGCGGGGTCTCCGTCGGGTGCGGCCTGGGGCCCTCACCCTCGCTGGGGCTCGGTGTCTTCGGTGGCCTCAGCAGGTCCCTTCTGGGCAGCAGGGGTGCCGTTGGGTGGCAGCTGCTGTCCTGGGCTTCTCTCGTTTTCCCTCGATGTTCAACCAAGGGGTGTGGGCCACACGCAGGCTTGGCCGGACCCTGTGCTGACTGTGAGGCCTGGGTGGGCTGGGCCGCATCCTCCTGACTCGGCTCTGCGCCCTGGGACTGATGGGTGGCCCCGGCCGCGGGGCGCGCTCGCTCTCTGGGACACGCTCTCCCCCCGAGCACCAGGTTCGATGGGGTCGCGCGAAGCTCGGGGCAGAGCGGGCCTGCAGGGGCCTGTGGCGGCCCAGGGCCGGGGCGGCAGCTTCTGTACCTCCACGATGGCCCAGCCAGTCCGTGCGCCCCGGCTGCTGCGTGTCGAAACCGGCTGCTGACGTGGTCGTGGTGTCGAAACAAGTGCTTGTGGGTTTCCCAACATCCTGCCGCCGTCACAGGACCGAGTGTCAGGAGCCGGGTTCCAGGCCCGGCCGGGGCCCTTCTCTTGGCGTACCCGGCCGCCCCGTTCTCTCCCCCGGGAGACCGGGAGAGACCGCCGCTTCCCCACCTCCACCCGGGGCAGGGCAGAGGGTGCGACTTCAGGGCTGGGTGACCTTACTCTGACCTCTCGTCATCCTGGTGATCTGCCTGTTGTACGGAAGTCAGGAGGCATTGGAGTGGAGGGCAGCATTCGAACCCAGAACTCAAGTCTGCGCTGAGGCTGTGTGCTGGGCAGGAGGCGGGGGCGGGCATCCGCCCTCCTGGGAGGCACACGCCCATCTAGTGGCAGTGGGTGGTGGCCAAGGGCCCAAGCCCCCGTGTCCCCTGGGAGACTGCCCCGGGTGGGGCCGTGAGCCTTTTACTGTGCCCACCTCTGGGAGCAGGCAGGAGTGGGGAGCCTTAGGTTGGGCCAGGTGGCCCCCCTTTTTCTTCTGCTGACCTCAGGCTTGAGTCCGGGGCTGCCCTGTGTGGGGCAGACAGCAACCACGAGGACCACAGATTGATTGACCATCCACTGCGAGGCATGCACTCGACTTCCGGGAGTCGCGGAGCCCTGCCTGTGACCGCCCCGGGTGGGCTTTCCTGTGCTCACTGCTTATGGAGGAGGCTGGGGCCCAGAGGGGCCAAGTGGCCTGCTGCGGGGGCACCCAGCAGTGGGCCGGGAGCAGGCGTCCAGGCTGCCCAGCTTTGCTAGGATTCTGGTCGGTGCATCTAGGAGGAGATGGTACAGCGGGAAAGCCCACCCCCAGCCCAGTGGCGGGTGCAGGCCCTGCCGCGCTGAGCTGCGCAGCCTCGGGCACACAGCCCAGACTCTCTGATCCCCCGAGGGGACCCTGCGGGCTCTGGGTGAAGGGGAGGAGGAGAGGGTCTCGGGCCCGTCTTCCCACAGACCCCAGCCCTGTCCCCCGCGGGGTGGGGCCTGGGGCTCTGGGAACCTGTGGTCAGGCCTCTCCCCGGCTGTGGTGCTGGCCTGTTGCCTGTCAGCAGGGGAGGGGCCCTGGAGACACGTCTCTTTAGGATGAGGAAGTGGACGCTCAAGAGAGGGTGAGGGGCCGAGCTGGGGCCACACAGCGAGACGGGTGCTGAGCCAGGAGCGCGGGAGCCCCATGCCTGAGACCTTTCCTGGTAAGGTGGGCGTTTCGGGGGGGTGGGGCGGGCCCTGTGGGCTCCGGCCCATGGCACTGAGCACTTTCTCTGGGGCTGGGAGTGACAGTGATGGAGGTGCAGGGACCCCCAAGAGGACCCCTGGTGACCAGTGCCTGCTGTGCCCCGGAACTCCGTGCACCAGCCCAGCATCAGTGTCCCCAGACAGCCCTGTCCAGACAGATCACTAGCCCATTGTGCAGATGAGAACACTGGAGCCCAGGGTGGCCACGTGGTTTGCTGTGGCGCTCGGTCAGGGGTTGGGGTGGACCTGGCCCCTGGCTGCACGCCTCCTGGCAACAGGGGTCCGCTGCGTGACTCTGCAGCCCTCCCTGGGACTCTGGCTGGGCTGGCAGTCCTCACGGTGGGCGTGCATGCAGGTCGGTCCCGTCCTCCCAGCTGTGTGTGGGGAGCCCAGGGCTTGGTGTGGGTTGGGAGGTGGGAGCCTACTGTAAGTTCTAGCTGGAGGGAGGCAGGTGGTGCTTCCCACAGGAAGCCCTCCTTGATGCCTGTGCCCAGACAGCGCCCTCCCTCCCACCACATCCCTGACCGGCTGGGCCCTCTGGGCTCCTGGAGAGGCCTCTGACTGCGGCCTGGCTGACCCTGGCAGGGCCTGGCCTGGATTAGCCACCTGTTTCCAGCACGGTGGAGGCCGTGGGGCGTAGGCCACCCACTCAGGAGGGCTCTGTGATACATACCCAGAGGGGGCCTTTCTGAGGACGAGGATGCTTAGACCCAGCGGGGTTGGGCCAGCCGTGGGTCGTGCAGGCAGGCCTCAAGCCCAGGTCCGCAGGTTGCGTGCACACTTGCGCTCACTTGGCCACCTCGGGGATGGCCAGGGACAGGCCAGCCTCGTGGTCACGGCCTCCTGGCCGCTTTCTTATGTGGCGTCTCTTTGCAGAAGAGGAGATAAGGGTCAGAGGTTTTTCCGCACAGTTAGCACCTTAGGATCTCTTTGGAAGTTAGTCCTTCTGTTTGAAACTTGGTCCTTACTCGGCTGGCTCTCAGGGACCGCGGTGAATCCCGCAGCTTGTATCAGCCCATTCCTAGCTCCTTCACCCCCACTCTGCTTATGCGTTCAGTCTTTGCTTGTGCCAGCTGTGTGCCAGGGTAAGGCCAGGCCCCAGGGCTGCCTGCTGAGCCAGGTGTGGCTCCTACCCTCGGACCTCCCAGACTTTGGCAGCCTCAGACACGTGGGCTGGGGCACCCTGTGGTGGGGTGAGTGCCCTATTGAGGGTATGTCGTAGAAGGCACCACTACCCTCATTGGGAGAAATCAGGAGGGCTTCCTGGAGGCAGTTTTTATTTAAACTGGATTGGAGTGAGCCGAGAGAGGTGCAGGCGGAGTTTCAGGCCCAGGGAACAGCATGTCCTCGAGGCAAGAAAGCTGATGTTCCTGGAAATGACCTGGTTCCCACGCCTTGGGGTAGACCCGGATTGGGGTGGGCCAGGGCGCCCTGAGGGCTGGCAAGGAGCAGGGCGAGAGGTGGGTGCTGGGTGTCCAGGAGAGCGTCTTTCTCCTGGGTCACTGCGGCAGCCGGGGCTCACCTGGGTCACTCCTGATCTGGGAGGTGGCAGGCTTCTTAAAGGGAGGCCGAGGGGTCCCCAGGCTCCCCAGGCGGCTTAGCGGTGAGGAATCCGCCCGCCAGTGCAGGGGCCCCAGGGGCTTGGGCTCAGTCCCTGGGTCGGGAAAATCCCCTGAAGGGAATGGCAACCCCCTGCAGTGCTCTTGCCTGGGGATCCCACAGAGAGAGGAGCCTGGCAGGCCACAGTCTACGGGGTCACGGAAGAGTCGGACACGCCCGGGCCCCAGTGTCAAGGGTCCGTGACTGGGCCTCGGCCCCTTCTGGAGCCCTGGGCTGAGCTGCTGAGGCTAGGCTGCTGGGGGCCCTTCAGGCAGGCTCTGGCCCAGAGCAAAGCCCGGTTCATCCCGGGGTCAGCCTGGGGACCACCGGACGGGCTGGCGTTAGGGCTCGGGCCTGGGCGAGGCGGGGCGGCTGTCTCACCTTTCGGCCCAGGACACGCTGGGACGGCGAGTGGGTGTGGGGCTGCGCGGGGAGCCCCCTGCCCTCCGGGGCCCCTTCCAGCCCACGTGCGGGAGCCTTTGAAGGGCTCAGGGGCGGGTGGGGTTGTGAGAAAGTGGAATCTGCGTTTGGCTTGGAGAGCTCTTTTGGTGGGAGAGCTTGTGCACAGGGCTGATGAAGGGAACTGCTGGGGTTCTGTAAAGCACCCCCCACCCCGTCCCCGCCCCACCAGAGAGAACAAAGGCAGCTGCCCTGCAACCCTGTTGCCAAAGCCAGGCAGAGAGAGTGGGAGCAGCCACGTAGTCCGGCTCCCCCAAGGCCAGCACCCCGGCCGCCTCTGCCCTGCCCCTGCAGACAGATAATGGCCTGTCTCGGCGTTTATTATTTTCTAAGTAAAAACGGAATACAGATTTTCAACAGGCCTCTGGTGACGAGGAGGAGGAGGAGGAGGCCTTTGGGGGAGGCCGGCAATCCCACGACCGATGGAGGAGAGAGCAGTTTCTAGGAGATTCTGGACGCAGAACCCAGGGTTCTGCACCAGGCCCGGCACCCGGGCCCCACCCCCTCGCCCCAGCTGTACTGACTGCCCTGAGGGCATTGCTGGGGGTCGCAGGGCGTTCCTTGGCTTCTGGGCCCCCACCATGGTGTGTGTCGGGGCAAGTGTGCACACGCCTTGACGTGTGTATGTGCTGACGACTGTCTCCGTGTCTCCATCCCCTGTGGGATGGAGGATCCCACCTTCGCCCCTTGACCGTCCCCCTGCTGACTGGCTCCGCTCGTCTCCCTCACCCCTGTGCCGTGTGCCCGAGCGGCCTTGGGCCCCCGTTGCCCCTGTACTGACCAGAAGGTGGCCGCGGGAAGGCTGAGCTTGGGGTCCAAGCCTCGCTTTCTTCCCCTTCTGCAAAAAGACAGCGATGCCTGTAGGGTTTCTGAACGTGTGGGATGAGCCGCACGTTCCGAAGTACGCAGGGCAGGCTCCCGGGCACGGGGTGCTCAGCAAACACCGCTTGTGCCCCTGCCTGGTTGGCGTGTGCGGGTGGGCCATGGGGGCCAGACAGCTTGCAGGGGGTCCCGGGCTCCCTGTGCTTGAGACCAGTGAGGGGTTTGGGTGCCGAGCACCCAGGGGTCCTGGTGAGGGCGGGGGCGGGATGCTCCCACCCCCCTGAGGCTGGCTGCTGGGTGGACAGCCGTGTGGGTCTCTGAATTCAGGGCGGCCTGTGTGTGCTCGCCTCGCACCTCCTGTCCACCCCAGGAAGGCCCTCTGCTGCTGTTCCCTACCTGAACCGTGGGGTCCTTGTGGTGGCCCCATGGCCCCTGGCCTAGGGTGAGCCCTGCGAGCGTCAGGGGCCTGGCCTGACTTGACCTGGTTGAGGACAGAAGCCCAGACTGGCTGCTTCTGAGCTGCTGGAGCAGGGAGTCCTGCCCTGTTTCCTGGCGCCCCGAGCAGGGTCAGCACTCAGCTCTCCGCTGGCCTGAGAGGTCAGCCGCTGGGCCCCTGATGGGCTAACTGGCCACCCTCCCTGTGTTCCCCAGAATAGGGGTCACGGCCTGTCATGGAGACGCCCGGCCAGTGAGCAGGTGAGAATGGAGGTAGTCTGGCCCCTCCGCCTGCAGGGCCATCGGTGGAGGCCCAGAGCGGGACTCGGTCCCTGGGCGATCCCCTCCGCTTGGAGCTTGCCCGGAGCTCCGGGGTCCGTGCGCTCTCAGTGAGACACGTGCATTGCCCTTGTTCAGAGACCCAGAGTGAGAGCTTACCGACCCGTGCTGGATTTGGGGGTGCGAGGAGCACCCCGTCCTCCTGAAATTTAAAATGTTCACCCCGGAGTCCGAGTCTCTCCTTTCTCTGACCCTCCACGTGTGTGTGTCTTCAGGTTCATGGGCCCCGATTCCCAGACCCACCTGTGTCCCAGCCCCTTGGATGGGGGTGGTGTGTTGGGGAGGCGCCATGTGGCTGGGTTGCCTCGGGGCTGCAGGGGCCCGGCCACCCGGAGCTTGAGGCCTGCGGCCCTCCCCGCACGCTTTTCTCGGCCTTCCCGCCGGCGACCCTCGCAGCCACCCTGGGTGCTGAGCAGGCCTTACACCAACTGCAGGTTCGAAGCTGCCGGCAGGAAGTTGGCAGCCGCCACGCCTTCTGAGTGAGGCAGGGAGGGGCCGAGGGTGTGGGCGAGCAAGGCCCTGAGTTTGGGGGGCGGCGGGGTGAGGGCCCCCCGGGGCTGCTTCAGGGGCACCTTCTGGGGAGGGGCTGGGGTCGCAGGGGGCGGGGGCAGGGAGCCAGACCACCCGGAGCTTGGCTGTGTGTTGGGGGGGCCGTTCTAGCCCCTGAGTAGTCTCTCTCTTGCCTCTTGAGGGGCTGCCCACTCCTGCCTCCAGAAAGTGGGCAAGGAAGAGGTGGCACTCCCCAGGGCCGTGGCCTGGGATCCATGGCTGAGGGGGGGACCGTGGCCTGGGGAGAGAATCATGGCCTGGGGGGACTGTGGTCAGGGGTCCTGTGGCCCTGGGGGACCGTGGCCTGAGGGGACCGTGGCCCGGTGGGCACTGTGCCCAGAGGCAGACACATGAGGAGCTTTCCGGGGAGGGCAGTCTGTGCCCTGCAGACTGGGGCAGGCGGGGCGGTGTGGCTCTCCCTGTCTTCCCCGTGGGCTCAGCCGTGGTCCGCGGGCCCGTGGGAGCTGGGCTGCACCCGGAGGTGGGGTGCTCTGAACCCCTCGTGCACGCCCCGCTCCACTCGGGGGGAGGCCTGGAACCGGCTTCGCTGCGGGAGGAAGGTTCCGGCACAGCCAGGGCCCTGGACCCCAGCGGGACCGCAGCCTGGCGGTGCATCAGCCCTCAGGCATCCTGTGAGCCCAGCCACGCTGCCCTGGCGCCTCCTGGGGCGAGTGCAGGGTGAGAGCCAGGCCTCCCCTGCCCGTGACTGTGCTTTGTTCCCTCGAGTCAGGTTGCCCAGCGCCATCCTGTGCCGGGCAGCGGGGTCTGCCTCTGCTGTGGGTCGGGGCAGCCCTGCCTCGCGCCTTCCCTCTGGCGGGGCCTGTGCTGACATCGCCTGTCCAGCAGTCGGTCAGCGAACGCGGGCAGTGCCGGCCACGGTCCCGCCGCCAGAGCTAGGTCTGGGTCCCAGGCCTCCCGTCCGCCCCGCACAGCAGGGCCCCCTTCGCACCGTCCCGTGGGCCCTCTCTCTTGTCCCCCCCGCAGACCCCGCCCCGCTCACCTGCGCTGGCCGGGCCCTGGGCCTCGGGGCTTCCCGCCTCTTGTGCAGGAGTGCTGAGCCTTGCCTGGGGGCCAGAGGGGCGGAGGCTACCTCGAGGTGGGCACCTGACCTGGTGGGCTCCTGGGGGGCCGTGGGGGTGCAGCAGGGAAGCCTGAGGGGCCCTGCTGGGGGGTGGATGCACGTGGGTGGACACTGCCCCTTTGTGTCAGAGGCCCGCTCTGGCCCCTGCAGCTGCTGTGTGGCCGCCCCCTTGGAGGTCTGTGCCGGGCTCCCCTGACGGCTGGCTGGGCCTTGGCTTCTTGCTGTCAGAACCCCTTCTCGGCCCCTCTGGTTTCTGGGGGGGTACAGGACAGCCCTGATAGGTGGCTGAGACCTCGGGCCTGGCCGGATGTGAGAGTTGGAGTATAAGGAAAGCTGAGCACTGAGGAATCGATGCTTTTGAACTGTGGTGTTGGAGAAGACTCTTGAGAGTCCCTTGGACTGCAAGGAGATCCAACCAGTCCCTCCTAAAGGAGATCAGTCTTGAATATTCATTGGAAGGGCTTATGCTGAAGCTGAAACTTCAATACTTTGGCCACCTGATCGAAGAGCTGACTCACTGGAAAAGACCCTGATACTGGGAAAGGTTGAAGGCAGGAGGAGAAGGGGACGACAGAGGATGAGATGGCTGGATGGCATCACTGACTTGATGGACAAGTTTGAGCAAGCTCCGGGAGTTGGTGATGAACAGGGAGGCCTGGGGTGCTGCAGTCCAGAGACTCGGACACGACTGAGCGGCTGACCTAAAGCCCATCCTTATGGTGGGCTTCCCCAAGGGCCTCCTGCCAGCGCCTGAGATCCGTGCTTGTCAGGGCCCACTGGCCTGCCCGGCCTCCGGGGCGATGCTTGGCCTCACGGAGGGAGGGTGGTGGTCCAGGCCTAGATTTGCAGGGCTTGGCGCTCTCCCCGGCCGGTCGGTTGGCATGCTGGCATCTGGACCGCTGACGTGGGGTGGGCAGGAGTTCAGCTCCCAGGCCCTTCCCCGAACCGCTCCCTTGGGCCTGTGGGGTCTCTGGGGTCGGGCTGCAGTTCCTGGGCCCGTGGGGTCTCTGGGATCGGGCTGCAGTTCCTGGGCCCGTGGGGTCTCTGGGGTCGGGCTGCAGTTCCTGGGCCCGTGGGGTCTCTGGGATCGGGCTGCAGTTCCTGGGCCCGTGGGGTCTCTGGGGTCGGGCTGCAGTTCCTGGGCCCGTGGGGTCTCTGGGGTCGGGCTGCAGTTCCTGGGCCCGTGGGGTCTCTGGGGTTGGGGTGCAGCTCCTGGCCGCTTGCCTGAGTACAGCCTTCCTGGGTCCCTCCCAGGGGCCCCTCGTGGCCCAGAGCTCGGCCGGCCCCGCCCGCAGTTCCCAGGCCCCTCCGCCGGCCTGCGGCATCAAGTCCGGACAGGTGTGTGTGTGTTCAGGGCGGCCGCCCGCGGTGGGGGCCGGAGGTGGCGTGCCAGCCTCGTGAGTCACCCTGATCCTGGGCGCGGGGGTGGCGGGGGCCGGGCTGCGGGCTGGCGTGACGGGGCATGCTGCCGGCCGGGCCTGGGAACCGGCCGCGGCCCTGGGGCGGTGGGGGGCTGGGGGTTGCATGTGGCCTCCCTGAGGAGCCGGGACAGGCCCAGGCCTGGGTGTGAGGTCTCCGAGCGCCTGGGGGCAGCGCTGTTCTGCCTGTGCCTCACAGGGACCCTGTGCCCCCACCCCGCCCCGTGCCCACCTTCCGCGTGGGCCGAGAACCTGCTGGGGAGGGTAGGTGGGGAGGCAGACGGACACGGCGTCCAGGCCCGGGGTCCAGGGGTTCCGTGTCCAGGGCACCTCCAGGCCGGGCCCCGGCCCCCTGTGCCGGGGATGTCCCGTCCTGTCTGGCGGGGGTGGCTGTGTCCCGCTGAGCGCCTGCAGCCCTTCTGGCTCCCGGGTCTTGGGGGCAGAGGCCAGAGGAGGGGCCCTGCAGTGCTTCAGTCGGGGCGGAGGGCACGTAGGGCTGCAGGGGTGCCCGCCCTCCTGAGGATCAGCACCCCCCTTGTCTGCTTGGCGGCAGAGCCGGCAGAGCCCCGGAGGGGTGAGAGTCGGGGCCCCCCGGTGGGGTGGGGCGCTGGCTGTGCAGGCTGCAGGAGGAGCCGGGTCTGGGCCTGAGAAGTCCCGCCTTCTTCCAGCGCCGGTGTGGGGCGTGGGGCGCTGTGAGGGGCGGCTGACGGGCTGGGCTGGTCCCCCAGGTCTCAGGGGCGGTGGGGCGTGGGGCTGGAGCAGGCCAGAGGTGGCAGGGTCCTGAGCCTGAGGCGGGACCCTGCCCGTCCTCCGGGGCGGGGGGCCTAGGCCTGAGCGGGCATCCACAGGGCTGAGCCCCTGTCCTGGGCTGGCTACACTGGTGTGAGGAGGGCCTCCAGGAGCGGGTGCCCCTGGCAGGAAGACGCCAGGGGAATGAATGCTTGTCTCTACTCCGCGGGCCCGGGCTGGGACTGAGGGGGGCGGAGGGCCACACCAGCTCCAGGGGCTGGAGTTCGGGGCGCTGAGGCCTGTGTGGGGCAGGCTGGGTCTGTGGGAGGGAGGTGGGGCTGGGCTTGCTGGCAGTGGCGGGTGGAGACCTCCGGCGAATCTGCTCCAAGATAACGGTCAGCAGAGGGCTGGGGGCCCTGGTCTGGGCTGTGGGTGACTTCCCTGCGCACCAAGCCCCTGACTTCCGTGGTGTCCTGCGGTGCTTCCTGGGAGTGGGGACAGGAACAGTCAAGTGGTGCTGGGGGGTGGGGGCTGCCGCAGGTGGAGAGACCCAGCCTCAGTGTGCCCGCCGCTGGGCGTGGCCCCCGCAGGCTGGCCCTGGGGGGGCCTTGGACTCTGCGCTGCACCCTGTGTGCCCTGCCCCCGCCAGGATGTGAACGAGAGGGAGGGGCCGTGGGCCGAGCCCAGGGCAGCTGGGGGCCCCGCGTGGCCCTGGTGCGGCCACCTCCGCCCACCCCGGCCCTTGCCTGCTGTTCTCACCACTGGCCGTGCGGGGAGGAAGGAAGCTGAGGGCTGGGTGGTGTGTGTGTGTGTTTTCGCCTGGGCTCTGGGGGCCCTGGGTAGGGCCCGTCCTCTGGCCGCCAGCACCTCGACTGCCAGGGTGAGAGGCCTGGGAGAGGCAGGGGTCTGCAGTGGGGCCGGGGGCCCTCCTGGAGGCCGGGAGGTGGGTACTGAGGCAGGTCTAGGACAGCCGGTGGGAGCGAGAGGCTGCCCCTGGGGCAAGCCCCGCACCAAAGTCCTCAGTGTTGCTGGACCAGCCGAGCGGCCCAAAAGCGAGCTCAGCACCGGGCCCCAGTGCTTGGAAGGAGCAGTAGGTCTCTGGGGCGAGGGGAGCTGGGGGCGGGGGGACGGACCTTTCAGGCCCCTGCTGACCCCTCCAGCTACACCTGGGGGGATGCTGAGGCTGGGCCGGGGGCAGCCTGGGGCTCGGGGCTGGGGGCCTGCGGTCCGTGGCTTGCTCTGCTCTCGGGGGGTGGAGCAGACTCTCCCACTGTGGCCGGCCTAGGCCACAGATGTGACGTTGATGAGCGTGGCTGGGGAAGAGACGTGAGCGCCGTGGGCTGCTCCCGGCTGGTTCGGCCTCTGTGGGTCAGCTCCCCGGGGCCCCTCCTTTTCTGCCCACCCAGAGGCACTGCAGCCCGGGGTTGGGCTCAGCCCCGGCACACTCTGGGCGCCTTTGGCCGGGCTTGCCCAGGGGCAGAACCTGGTTGGTGGGACTCTCAGGGCCCGCTCGGACTTGCAGGCCGAGGGGACCCACAGATGTGGCTTGTGTGTGCGCACGGAGGTGAGGCGGCCGGAGTCGAGCCCTCTGAGCACCCAGTCCTGCGAGAGCCCCCCAGGGCGTCTGCACAGGTGGGTCACGTGTGCAGAGTGTGTCGCTGCTGAGGCCACCAGTCGGTGGGGCAGGCCCAGTGCCTGGCCAGCTCCACCTGCTCTGAGGGTGCAGATGGGGGATGGACCAGGTTGGGGCAGGCCAGGAGCAGGGACTGTCCACGTGCGGGCTGATGCTGGGGTCTGGGGCTGAGGGGCGTGGCGGGTGGGGGCCAGCTGCCAGCCAGGCAGTGCCCTGGGCCCGTGAGTCTGCGGTGACTCTGAAAGGCGGCCCCGCCTGCCACCTGTGGGGCTGAGCGCGAGCGGGCCCGGGGATGGTGGCTGGAGGTAGCGTTCACGTGACGGGGCTTGTTGGCTGCAAACGAACTGAGTCAGTGGGGCGAGGGCCCTGTGGACGTCACGGGCGCCTCCTGGCCGTGTCCTGGGCGTCCTGGACCCCGGCTGCCCGGCCTGAGCCCTCAGGCAGCTGAGGAGGAGCCGGGCGTCACAGTTGGCCACCAGCCGCAGCTGAGTTGGCCTGGCCTGCCCCTAGACTGGGCCGGGCTGGGATCCTCACCGTGGGCAGGCAGGCCCCCGCCACACCCCCGTCCACCTGGCGAGTTTAGCCCGGCGTGCTCCTGGGCTCAGAACCGGAGGAGCAGGGAGCCGCGAGGAGGAGCAAAGCGGGGAATCCCGGCCCATGCGGAGGAGGGGCAGGCGCAGGCTCGGGCCCATCGGGCCAGGATGCTGCTAAAACCAGGCCTCTGCAGAGGCTGTTTGTGTCCTTATCGTGAAAACCACACCACGTGCACTCGGCAGACACTCTAGCCAGGCGCCGTGGGAAGGGATGCCCCACCTCCCACCCCAGAGCCGAGTGTCCTGGAGTCGCCACTTGCCCATGTGGCCCCCGGGAGTCTCCTCCTCCTCGCTGAGCCCCAACCTGGGTGGGTTTCCGCGAGCGTGGACCTTTTCGGGCAGGGTCGGGTGGGATGGGGTTGGACCCTCTCACCTCCCGCCCGGTCCCGCAGTAGGTTGGGTTTCAGGTGGAGACTACAGTCGGGGCTGACGCGTGCCTGAGGGTGTGGGGTGTGCGGGAGATGCAGGCAGGGGGCTGCTGCTGGGTCTGTCCGCCAGGTCAGCCTGGGCAGGGGTACCCCCGCCCTCTGGAGGAGTCCTGGGAGAGGAGGGAGGCTGCCTGGGCCCCACGTGGGCAGCGGGGTTTCCATGTGCCCAGGGGCAGGCAGGGCTGCCAGTGTGCCCGCCAGCCGCTGTGAGCAGGCAGTGTGCACGCAGCGTGTGCAGCCAGAGCTGCCGGGGCAGCTGGCCTGTGGGGCCGGATGTGTACAGCTGGCTGGACTCAGGCCTCCGGGGGCGGGGGGCCGGGACTGAGGACCCTGTACTCGCCTGTGCGGGAGCAGCAGGGGGCCCTGTGACGCAGCCCCCGCGCCCCCCCACCTGCCACTGCCAGCCCTGGGGCTGGGCCGCTGGCCGCTGGCCTACAAAAGGCATTCTGTGCCCCGGAAGAATGACCCAGTTGTGTGGCTGGAGGGTGGCCGGGAGCCACTACGGCTTCCTTCCTTCCCAACTTCCTGCTCGCCCCCCTCTTGGGGGCAGAACCCCCACCTGGGGCCCAGCTGCTCCTGCCAGGACCCCGCTTTCCTGGCCGGGGGCGCCTCGTGGCTCCCCCCGCCTCCCGGCAGTCAGAGCTCTGCCGTCCACCCACCGCCCTCACCAGGCCTGCTGGCCTGTCCTGGGCTCAGCCTGGGCCTCCGCTGCCCCTCCTGCACGACCTTCACTGCTGGCTAGCAGCGGGGCTAGGTGGAGACCTGAGGGTCGGTGCCCGGGGGTCTCTGGCCCCCAAGAAGGCTGCATCGGCTTGCTCCAGCACCCCGGCTGGGTCAGTGCACCCGGGGGATTGAGCGTCCTCATGCCAGCCTGCAGCTGGGGCACTGGGCTCAGCCAGCCCGCTTGGCCGGCCCGCACCCCGGTAGCTGGTGGCCGTGAGTGGGTTTGAACTGCGGTCCGGGCCTTGTCCTCGGCCTCTGCTGGCCCCCGGCTGGGCTCGGGCCCCATGCACGGCGCCGTCTGCAGGCTGAGGCCGAGCTCAGATTGAGGAAGCGAGGCTGGGGTCCCCGTCCTCCCCTGGGCAGCCTGTACTTCGGCCAATGGGAGCGGCCTGTGGTCACAGGTGTCTGGGCGAGGGTGGGGGGCCGGGCGGTCCTGGGAAAGGGGAACTCGGCCACTCTGGCGAGTTCCCAGCTGCCTGGCGGAGACACTGGCCTCCCGGGCCCCTTCCCAGGCTTCCGTGGCCTACTCGCTCGCCACGCTGCAGCGCCAGGGGCCGCGGGACCCTGGGCCGGTCGGCCGGGGACTGGTGCGGCCGCCCCCGTGGTGGGACCTCTCGCCCGCCCTGGCTATGAGGCTGCAGCTGCTGGCCTCTCTTTCTGGAGGCGGCCTGGCCTGGCGGGCGGGGGACCGCAGGTGGCTGGCAGGTAGGGCCAGGCTGGGGTGGGAGGGGGGCGCTGGGGGCCTGGGAGGGGCCAGGGTCTCCCCTGAGGGGTGTGGCATTCCTGATGGGTATCTGGGCCAGGCAGGGGTAGGTGAGGACAGCTGGGTGGGGGCCAAGCGTGTCCCCGCAGCCCGTGGCCTCCCTGGGCCCTGTCGTGGTCACACGCGTGCCCAGAGCCCAGCGTGCTCAGGTCGTCTCTTTGGGATCCTGAGCCTTCCCCTAGTGTCTGCACAGCAGATGTTGGGTGGGAGGGGAGGAAGACTGCCTATTGCATTTCCTCGCCCCGAGGCTCCCTGGAAGAGGGCCTCTTGAGGTCTGGTTTGCCCCTTCTTCACACGGGGAAACTGAGGCTCTGGCGGGCAGAGCTTGTCTAGCTGCAGGAGGCCCTGGACCCGCCGAGGAAGCTCCATGGGGTTGGAGCTGCCCAGGGCCGGCCCGGGATGGACAGCTGGCCCCAGCCCTGGCTCGGCCCTGGGTCTCGGCTCCCGTGGGGCAGGCAGGGAGGCCTGGAGGAGGCTGGAATCCCAGGGGGTCCCAGCCCCTGCATCCCAGCCTGCAGCTGTGCCCGCCTGGCCCGCCTCACAGCCGCCTGCCTTTGTTTTGGTTGCAAGGCGCTCTGTCCCGTCACGTTCGCCCTGTGCCAGGGCCCACAGGGGTTACTCGCCACGCTTTGCCAATGCTCCTGTAAGGACATGCTCCGCTGTGCCCAGTTTTGAGGGAATGCCAAGGTCCAGGGACATGACGTGACGGTCCCAGAGCCACACAGCGGTTCAGGGAGGGAGCTGGGAGCGCTTTGCCCGTCCAGGCCTCCTGAGTCCCTGCTGTCGTGATTGGTCAGGGTCTTGCCCCNGCCTGTACTTCGGCCAATGGGAGCGGCCTGTGGTCACAGGTGTCTGGGCGAGGGTGGGGGGCCGGGCGGTCCTGGGAAAGGGGAACTCGGCCACTCTGGCGAGTTCCCAGCTGCCTGGCGGAGACACTGGCCTCCCGGGCCCCTTCCCAGGCTTCCGTGGCCTACTCGCTCGCCACGCTGCAGCGCCAGGGGCCGCGGGACCCTGGGCCGGTCGGCCGGGGACTGGTGCGGCCGCCCCCGTGGTGGGACCTCTCGCCCGCCCTGGCTATGAGGCTGCAGCTGCTGGCCTCTCTTTCTGGAGGCGGCCTGGCCTGGCGGGCGGGGGACCGCAGGTGGCTGGCAGGTAGGGCCAGGCTGGGGTGGGAGGGGGGCGCTGGGGGCCTGGGAGGGGCCAGGGTCTCCCCTGAGGGGTGTGGCATTCCTGATGGGTATCTGGGCCAGGCAGGGGTAGGTGAGGACAGCTGGGTGGGGGCCAAGCGTGTCCCCGCAGCCCGTGGCCTCCCTGGGCCCTGTCGTGGTCACACGCGTGCCCAGAGCCCAGCGTGCTCAGGTCGTCTCTTTGGGATCCTGAGCCTTCCCCTGGTGTCTGCACAGCAGATGTTGGGTGGGAGGGGAGGAAGACTGCCTATTGCATTTCCTCGCCCCGAGGCTCCCTGGAAGAGGGCCTCTTGAGGTCTGGTTTGCCCCTTCTTCACACGGGGAAACTGAGGCTCTGGCGGGCAGAGCTTGTCTAGCTGCAGGAGGCCCTGGACCCGCCGAGGAAGCTCCATGGGGTTGGAGCTGCCCAGGGCCGGCCCGGGATGGACAGCTGGCCCCAGCCCTGGCTCGGCCCTGGGTCTCGGCTCCCGTGGGGCAGGCAGGGAGGCCTGGAGGAGGCTGGAATCCCAGGGGGTCCCAGCCCCTGCATCCCAGCCTGCAGCTGTGCCCGCCTGGCCCGCCTCACAGCCGCCTGCCTTTGTTTTGGTTGCAAGGCGCTCTGTCCCGTCACGTTCGCCCTGTGCCAGGGCCCACAGGGGTTACTCGCCACGCTTTGCCAATGCTCCTGTAAGGACATGCTCCGCTGTGCCCAGTTTTGAGGGAATGCCAAGGTCCAGGGACATGACGTGACGGTCCCAGAGCCACACAGCGGTTCAGGGAGGGAGCTGGGAGCGCTTTGCCCGTCCAGGCCTCCTGAGTCCCTGCTGTCGTGATTGGTCAGGGTCTTGCCCCCGCGTCTAGGGTGCCTCGCCTTGCCTCCCGCTGCGTGGATGGTGGTGGGCGCCAGGCGAGGCTGCTCCAGGCCGCCTCCGGGACCTGAAGTGACAGCCTGCTGGAGAGCGGGGCGCCGGGCTGCATGCCCTCCCCTGCCCTTTACAAGCCTTGCCCGTGTTCTGCAGTCAGGATTTCAGGGGCGGGCACCCAGGTGTGCTGGTGCGACGCACACGTCCCGGGGCTGGTGTCCCCCACCCTTGAGTGACCGCGAAGGCTGGCTCCAGGTCCGAGTCTCCAAGCCCAAGGTGTTTCGAAGGCTGCGTCCTGCAGCGGAGAGCCCTGCATGGCGGGGGGCTCTGCCTTCCGGATCTGGAGGCGTTGGTGGGGGTCTGAGTGAGTCCACACCGCTCCAGCAGCTGTCCCTTGAGGGCAAGCACTGGGCAGCCCAACATGCCGGCCTGGACAGGCCTCTTCAGCTCTGCTGTTGGTTTTCTCGTCTGTAAAGTGGGTGCAAGGAAGAGAATTTTTTAGGTCTGTTTGTCTCTTGACAGGACAAAACATTCAAAGTCACGTGAAGCGACCTTCACACGGAAAATGTCCTGGGTGGCTCTGTGCTCATAGAGGGTGTGGGATGTGTTGGCCCTTAGTCCGAAGTTCTTAGATAAAAGCAGTGAGTGAGTGAGTGAGTGTGTGTGTGAGTGTGGGAGGCACTTTCGTGTGACAAGGTGTCATTGTGTTTGGTGGCTGGGCCAGACATAGTATGTGAGTGTGTGTGTGTGTGGTGGGCACTTTGGTTGTTGCTGTGTGTTTGTGTGTGTGAGTGTGAGTGTGTGTGTGAGTGTGTGTGTGTGGCGGGCACTTTGGTTGTTGCTGTGTGTGTGTGTGCCGGGCACTTTGGTTGTTGCTGTGTATGAGTGTGTTTGTGTGTGTGGCGGGCACTTTGTTGCTGTGTGTGTGTGTGTGTGTGTGTGTGAGAGTGTGTGTGTGTGTGTGTGTGTGTGGCTGGCACTTTGTTGCTGTGTGTGTGTGAGTGTGTGTGTTTGTGAGTGTGTGTGAGTGTGTGTGTGTGGCGGGCACTTTGGTTGTTGCTGTGTGTGTGTGAGTGTGTGTGTGTGTGTGGCAGGCACTTTGTTGCTCTGTGTGTGTGTGTATGAGTATCTGTGAGTGTGTGTGTGTGTGTGGCGGGCACTTTGTTGCTGTGTGTGTGTGTGTGTCTGAGTGTGTGTGTGTGTGTGTGTGTGTGGCAGGCACTTTGGTTGTTGCTGTGTGTCTGAGTGTGTGTGTGTGGCGGGCACTTTGTTGCTGTGTGTGTGTGTCTCTGTGTGTGTGTGTGTGTGGTGGGCACTTTGGTTGTTGCTGTGTGTGTGTCTGTGAGTGTGAGTGTGTGTGTGTGGCGGGCACTTTGGTTGTGTGTGTGTGTGTGTGTGTGTGGCGGGCACTTTGTTGCTCTGTGTGTGTGTGTCTGTGTGAGTGTGAGTGTGTGTGAGTGTGTGTGTGTGGCGGGCACTTTGTTGCTGTGAGTGTATGTGTGTGTCTGCCTGTGTGAGTGTGTGTGTGTGTGAGTGTGTGTATGTGTGTGGCGGGCACTTTGTTGCTGTGTGTGTGTGTCTGTGTGAGTGTGTGTGTGAGTGTGTGTGTGTGGCAGGCACTTTGTTGCTGTGAGTGTATGTGTGTGTGTGTGTGTGAGTGTGAGTGTGTGTGAGTGTGTGTGTGTGGCGGGCACTTTGTTGCTGTGTGTGTGAGTGTGTGTGTGTGTGTGTGTCCAGGAAATAGTAGAGGACAGAGGAGCCCGGCGTGCTGCAGTTCGTGGGGTTGCAGAGTTGGGACATGACTTAGCCACTGAACAACAACAGGAAAACCTGGCCTCTCAACTTGATAAGCTTAGCACTTTTCTGTGCATGAGAAGATGCAAGAGTATAGGCTCACTGAAATCAACCCTTTGACGTATACCAGGGCCAGCATCCTGCTTGACTTGATCCTGAACCCCCTAAGGGAGATGGCTACAGTGACTGACAGTTTGACAGCCCCAACATCCTTTGTTTACTGTTATAGCAGGTGAAATTCTTCATCTACAGCTGGGAGTTGATACAGGAGGCTGTTCTTATTTGATTTCTGTACTTCTGTATTATCTGAATCTTTTCACCATGAGTTTGTATTTATGTATTTGTAATTCAAATAGACGAATTAACTAAAGAACCTAGGCTACAGCAAGCCTCCTCTTTCTTTCTTTATGCTTTTTAAATTGAAATGTAGTTGATTCATAATGTGCCAACAGCCACCGTTTCTGGGTTATTTTTGCCACACCACACAGCATGTGGTATCTTAATTCCCTGACCAGGGATTGAAACCTCACCCCTTGCATTGGAAGCTTGAAGTCTTAACAACTGGACCACCAGGGAAGTCCTAGCTTACTGTTTCTTAACAGCTATCTCAGAGGTCAGCAGGAAAACAAACCTGTGGCTTTAGTTCTCTGTTTGTGCACTAGGTCAAAACGTAAGCAACAGTAAATGCTAACTAGCTCAGACAATTTCAGGAATTTGGGAGAACTTTACCTGGCGCTCCTGGCTTGAGATCGCTCATGAAGTTATGGTCAAAATGCCCACTGGGCTGCAATGTCATCCGAAGGTTTGATAAGGCTGAAGAATTCGCTTAGAAGACGGCCCCGTCATAAGACTGGCCCACTTGGTGCTGGCTGCTGGCAGAGGCACTGATTCCTTACCTACTCAGATGTCCTTATGACATGGCAGTTGACTTCCCCCAGAGCAAGAGACCCAAAAGAACAAGTCAAAAGTGCAATGTGTTTTATGACCTAGACCAGGAATTGGCAAACTATAAGTGACCGATAAAGCTACCCTGCTACCTTCTTTGTAAATAAAGTTCTCTTAGATCACAACTACAGTCATCATTTACTTACTGGTTGCATTCTTGCTATAGTGACGGCGTTGAGTAGTTACAATAGAAACCATATAGCCTGTAAAGTTTAAGATATTTACGATATCTACTACCTTTTAGGAAAAAACGTCGGTCAACCTTTGACCTAGCCTTAGAAGTCATACACCATTAGTTCCCTGGTATTCTATTGCTTACAGAGACAAACCCTGATAAGATGCTGGGGGACTATACAGAGTGTGAACAGCAGGAGGCAGAGATCATTGAGGACCATTCTGAAGGCTAGCTGCCACACACTTCCCCTCCTGCAGGCTCTCTAATGTTTCTGTCATTGCACTTGCCGCCTCATAGGGTAACTGTCTATTAGCTGGCTTCCTCCACTATGATACCAAAGCACCTGTAGGTCTGGGCTGTGCATTGTTCCATCTTTGTGCCTCAAATTTTTAAATTGGATGATAATCGCTTTACAATGTTGTGTTGGTTTCTGCCATATACCAACATGAATCAGTCATAAGTATACGTGTATTTCCTCCCTCTTGAGCCCCTCCTCTGCAACAGCAGCACTTTAAATATAAGAGTAGCAAGAGCTCAAAAATGTTTGTGGGCTGCATGCATGTAAACTGGGAGTGTCAGGAAAGTTTGATCGAGCAGGGAACATTTGAACAAATCTTGGAGGGATTTAATTTGATTAAGTAGAGAAAACAAGATGAAGGAAAGGAAGACAGATAAATAGAAGACATCAAAAAAATTAGATAGAAGCAGCAGGACAGCTATTGATTATTTTCCTGATGATTTATCACAACGTGCTCTTCTCAAAAGCCTGTGCACTAATTAGAATCTTTCTCACTGAAAATGGCCGAAGCCCAAGGGGAGGAGAGCCAGGGGAAGGTGGAGGTTCACATGGGTCTCAGGCTGCCTTGGAACCAAAGTGTAATGTCACAGGAATCCCTTTCTCCACATTTCCCCTACTTGTCTGTCTGTATATGGGTTATATGGCCTCTGGTTCAATATGATAGTGGGGAGGCTGGCCTAGAAAGGACTCTTTTTCTCTAATGTTGAATAGAATAATTCTAGGAAGGGATTCTGATTGGCCTGGGTTGAGTCACAGACCCACTCCGACGATGCTTGAGAGTTGGCAGAGGATGGGGGTGCTTAAATTGGATATGCCCACAGAAACCTCTGACTTGAGTGAGAGGAGTACTATCTCCCCTGAAGAAGCAGGGTGCTGTCACTAAAGGAAGAGAGGAGCACGGGGTGGGCAAGACAGTAATAACTACTCCAACAGTTGTGTGTGTGTGTGAGTGTGTGTGTGTGTGTCTGTGAGTGTGTGTGAGTGTGAGTGTGTGTGTGGCGGGCACTTTGGTTGCTGTGGCCCTCGTGTGACAAGGTGACACCGAGTTTGGAGGCTGGGCCAGACACTGAGCGTCCTGCAGGCATGCTGCTCGTCTCCTGGGCGGAGGGGACCCCTCTTCAGGCCACACAGAGGAGGTGCGCGCAGGGTTTGGGGATCCGTCAACGTAGAAGGTGCACCCGGCTGTAGGTATCTGGTCGATTTTGGCCCCGCTGTCTCCTGCGTGGCTTCTCTTGGTGCTGCCCGCAGCTTTGTCCAGTCGCTTACCGTCTGGGAAGTCCTCCAAAGCGGCGCGTTACGTCGTGGCTAGCATCGAGCCACTAGGCCCCGAGCAAGGACGGCTCCCTGAGTCAAGCGTGCGCCGTGCCTGAGCGTCTGCAGTTGGTGGCTGCCATCCCGAGCGTGCCAGGCCTTCCCGCTCTTCGGGGTCTTGCTGCACCTGCGGCTGCAGCCTGCTTGGCTCTGGGCAGGTGCGGGCGCCGTGCTCAAGGCCTCTGACGGAGAGGTTGTCCTTTGCGTCTTTCTGAAGGGGAAGGCGGCAGCTGAGCGCCCGCGGGGCCGGGTGGCAAGGGGGGGTCCCCGGAGGGGGTCCCGGAGGTCCAGCGGGCCGCGGCTCCCCGGGAGGGGCTGCCCCCTGCTGCCCGCACCGCTCTGTGGACGGCGTGCGGGTTTGGGGCCTCGAGGGGCGTGGTTCTGGGTCCCCGCTACTCTGTGTCACGTGCCGGCGGGGGGTGGCCGTGAGAGCTGGACACCCCTGCCTGCCTGGCTTGCGTCCCCCGGCCTTGGTGTGGCCCCACCCCCGAAGCTGGGCCTCCTGGAGGGTCTGGTCACTGCGGCCCCTTGGCGTGGTGCTGCCCTGGGGGTGCGTGTCTGCCATCTGGCTGGATAGTGATCGGCAACCCCGGCCCCCACCTCCCGTCCAGAGCTGCCCGGGGCTCGCAGCCCGTGGAGGCTATCTGCCCATGTCCCGAGGGCAGGCGCCAGCGGTGGAAGTGTACAGTCCCCAGGTCCCCCTCCCGCACCGTCGACCCTGGTCTTGGCCCCTCCTGGAGGCTGTTTGTGGTTGTTGGCGAGGCCAAGAAGGTCAGGAAGGGGCGCTGAGGCAGGGGGTGCTGGGGGGCGAGGAGAGGGTGGGCTTTGGGATCGAGGGCCGCGATGGGGGTCACAGGAGGCTCTGGTGGTGGCCGAGGGCACGGGGGTCCCACTGCCAAGTGACCCGTGCAGGGGCTGCCATGGGGCGGGGAGGGCACGCTGAGCCAGCCGCTGTGGCCTGGCTGCGGCCAGTTCCGAGCGTGGCCTCTTGAGGGTCCGTCTGTACAGAGGGGCTGATGGGGCCCTCACGGAGCTCACGGTCATCCAGGCCTGGGGAGGCTTTCCAGCTGCCAGCCGGCCCGTCCGCCCTTGCCTGGAGGCCTGTGGGCTGGGTGGCCGGGCTGGATGCTGCCGCGGGAAGTTGCCGAGTCCCTGTGCGGGTTCTCTGGGCTTGTGGGGCGTGGATGCGCCCTGTTCCTGTGTCTCTTGCGTACCCTCACTGCGGGGGCGGGGGGGGGCGTCCACCGGCTTCTCCCCTCTGCTGCCGCGGCGGCCCCTGAGCAGTGCCCGCTGGGGGTTGCGGAGGGTCTCAGCTTCCTGGCCGCTGGCCTGCGGGGTGTGTCAGGAACGAGGCCTTAGGTCAGGGACCTGGGACCGTGCTTCGATGCTCTGCGAGGACGGGGTGAGGTTCCAGGGCCTCCCGGGTCTCTGTCCTCCGGTGCAGCGTGGGGACCCCCGTCCTGTCCCTGCACTTGCTGGGGGCCTGGGGCGGGGACTGGAGAAACAGCCTAGCACGCAGCAGGTCCCCAGGGGAGGCCGGGGTGGGGGTCAGATCTCAGCCTGGGGACAGTCCTGCTGGCGCGTGAGCCCCCAGGTGGGCCGGCTCAGTGGGACGTGGCCCGAAGGGCAGTCCGTGTGGGCCTCCCCCAGGCTTTTGGCAGGGGGCCGTGGGGTGATGAGCTGGACTGCGTGGGGGCCACCGTGCTGGCCAGGCGGGAGGCGCCCCTGCGCGGCGGAGACGGGGAAGCCCCGCCCCAGTTCCTGTCTGTCTCACGGGAGCAGCCCTGTCTCCGTCTGCAGAGGCTTACTGCCCGCGCCTCCGCTCATGACGGGCACCGGCCTGGTGACTCCGGCTGAGTCAGTATGGGGGGTGGGGGTGAGCCTCTGCCCCGGGAGGACACTGAGGGGCCAGGCTGCAGCACACTGTGGCAGCGGGGTCTCCAGAAGCCCCCCAGGAGCCCCTTGGGCGCCGGGCTGGCTCTCTGCACCCCCAGGTCTCAGGCTTGGCCCTGCCACACCCCTCTCGTGGCTCTGGAGGTGCCGAGCATCCATGCCCACATCCGAGAAATGGCGATGCTTGAAGGTGGTGGGAGGGCTGGGGACGTCCCGGTAGAGGCCAGCCCGCGTCGGGCCCCGAGGAGCCGCCCTGCTCCCTGGCCGCCCGGCATCCTGGGGCGGGAGGGCCCCCGGGACGGCTGCCCCCTCTCCAGCACAGGAAGCCTGAGTATCTGCTGGGTGTCCCCAACGCCGCAGGGCTGCGGGAAACGCAGAGCTTCAGACGGGCCGGGGGTGGAGGCACCTGCCTTCCAGGACAGAGCTGGGCGGCGGCCCCTGAGCCCGCGGAGCGGCATGGCTCAGAATGAAACAAGCATCCTGTTGAAGAGAAACCGCCTCAGCCAGCCCGCGGGCTCGGGGGGCCCCCTTGCCCCCCAGACGGCCGTGGGGCAGGCGGGGTTTCATCAGGAATTCCCCCACGCCCCACGTCCCCTCCTCCGCCGCCTGGGCCAGCGACCTGGAGTTGCTGGGGAAGGTTCAGGGGCGCTGCCTGGATGGGAGGCCGTGGTGCCCGGGAGCCCCTGCCGGGCCCTGGAGAGGTGAGCGTGCTCCCGGATGCCCGTGCTCCTTGTCCCCACGGTGGACGTCCCCGCCGGCAGCAGGTCTGGCCTGGAACTCGGGGCCGGCCTCCTGGGCTGGCCCGGGGTCTCTGCGTGAGAGTGAGGGGTGCTGGGCGTCTGGTGGAGAGCGGCTCTGGTGCTGGGGGCGGGGAGCACCCCGCTCTCCCAGCCCCTTCTTCACCCGCAAGTGGGACAAAGGGCAGGGCGGCCACCGGGGCTGTTTCCCAGACTCGAGCTTTGCCTCGAGGTTGCTCTGATTTCAAGTGGGGGGTGCACAGGCCACCGGCTGCTGGCAGGCCCTACGTTTGGGGATCTCTGCTTTGCAGAGGCCGCGGCGGCGACGGCGTCACACGCCGGCTCAGTGGTGCTTGTGGTAGACAATTCACCTGCCAGTGCAGGAGGCTCAGGCTTGGTTCCTGCGTCAGGAAGATCCTCTGGAGAAGGAAATGGCAGCCCACTCCAGGATTATGGCCCGGGAATCCCCATGGACAGAGGAGCCTGGCGGGCTACGGTCCTCGGGGTCGCCAAGAGTCGGACAGATGGAGGGGCTGGGCACAGCCTCCGTTGCCCTCTGGCCCCCTCCCTGTGGCCCCCGCCCCCCACCCTGTGCCTCCTCCTGGGGACTCCGGCAGGCCTGGGGCTCCAGGTTTGGCCCCTCCCTGGCCTCCCCCCAGGGCATCTCCTGTCTAGCCGCTGAGCGGGAGGAATAACCCCGGGGTGGGCAGGGGGCCCGGTCACTGAGGTCGCCTGAATCCCCGTCATCCCCAGCCGTCTCCGGGGTGGGCCGCAGCTGGTGGCTCTGTGGCCCGTGCCGTGGGGTGGGCACCTCGCTGGGCGGATGGAGAAATGGTACCCTGGTAGGAGCCTGGCCCTGGGGTGGGTCTCTGAATGCCCTGGCCGCCGTCCAGTCATTGCCAGTCCTGACCCTAAATGTCCCCAACTCCCAGTTTCTCCCAGGCCTCTGGGGACAGGCCCGCCTGCTGGGCTGACCTAGGGATTGGTCCGTCTGGGGTCACCTGGCTGAAAAACCGGCCGAGCCCTGAGGTCCAGGAGGCCCTGGAGTCATGGGGGCGGGGAACGGGAGCGTGGCGAGCTGGCATTTTGGGAGCCAGCCTTCAGGGCACCTGCGGTGTGCAGGAGGGGCAGGCGGTGGCATCCGTGCAGCAGGCCCCGTTGTCCGGAGGCTCTGAGCGGCCTGTATGGTGATCTTAGCACCAGGCGCACTCCGGGTGCCCTGGTGGAGGGGGCGTCTCGCAGCCAGGGGCCGGGGCCAGAGCTGCAGGGCTCTGCCGTGGTCCGGGCCCAGCGTCCCGGGGGCCTGGCCAGGTGTGTTCCCTGCACCGGCGAGCCTGGCTCCTCGAGTCCTGGAGAGTTGGGGTGAACGGGGCTCTGGGACCCGGCCGGAGCAGTGCCCCCTCTAGCTTCAGTGTGCCCCTCAGCCCCTACGGTGCCGCCAGGGAGTGCCCTCCATGGGCGCCTGTCTGGGTGCCGCCAGCCCAGTGGGTCATGGAAGGTCTGCTGCAGGAACTGGGGGGAAGCTGGCGCAGACACGCCAGGTTGGCACTCTCGCTTGGCCTGGCATGCAGGCTGGACCCCAGCCCCCTGGGACCGTGAACTTCTGGGGATGGGCCTGGGGGGCGGCCTCCTGCCAAGACCCCGGCCTGAGCGCCCCACCCAGGGCCTTGGCACCGTTGCGCCTGAGCTCTCTCGTGGCCCTGGAGGTCCAGGCGCCGGCCGGCTGGCCCTGGGAGCCCCGTCTGCCCCATCCCCGCCTCCCGCTTGCGCTCCCCACTTCCAGCATGGCGGCCGGGCTCCAGCCACACCTGCCACCACAGGGCCGACCGTGGTGCCCGCAGAGTGTGCCCGTGGGCTGGCGAGGGCGGCCCCACCACCTCCCTTCCCTCCCGTGCCCCTCGCCAGCCCCGGCCGGCTCAGGACAGCCGTCAGAACCCGAAGCATCGTCCCTTTGTCACTCGTGGCAGAAGCCACCCAGGGTCACCATCGGCCGCCTCGGGGGTCGGGGCAAGTGGCCCCTCGGGTGGTGGTGCCGATGGTGGTGATGCTGGCGGAGCTTCTGTCCACCCAGTCCTCGGCCCCTGGTCGCTCTGGGCCCTGGTGTAGCCTTGAGGCCGGTGGGGCCGTGCCGTCTGCCCCTCACTCAGCAGCGTCCACTCTGCCTGCCCGCTCCTCCCCCTCCCCCAGGCGTCGCGGAGGCTGGGCAGGGCCAGGAAGCAGCAGTTGCGGCCGCCTGCCTTCCACGCGGCCTGCTAGGGTGGAGCCCTGCCGGGTGTCGGGGGTGTCTGGGCGGTGGGCGAGGGGTGACGGAGACGCCTGTCTTGGATCACTGTGTCCCCCGCTCCTGTCTCCTCCGGGGTCTGGAGGGTCGGGGCCGCCCTGGACTCTGGTGTGGGCCCTGACGTCGATGGCCTCCTGGGCCTGGGACCCTCCTGGCCGGTGGGGAGACCCCTCGCTAAGGCCCCTGAGGCCGCCTGCCCGCTGGGCTCGACCCTCCTCTGAGGCCCCGAGGTGGAGGCCGAACTGACCCGTGTCTTTCATGCTGGGGCAGAGGTTTGGGGCGTTGTTGGGGAAAGAGCCATGTTACCCCAGAGGAACCGCAGTCAGGCCGCCTGAGCTCCCGGGCAGAGGCTGTGGGCCGGCCATGCTCCTGGCCCACCCTCCGCAGGCCCCCGGCTCGGGCTGGGACCCCGCTCTGCAGGGGCTCTCTACACAGCAGATGTGCCCACCTACAGAAGGGGTACTGCCGTGTTCCTGAGGGCCCCCTCCCCGTGGGGCCTGTGGACCTTCCTGCCTCCCGGCCCCCACGCCCTGCCTCCCTCAAACCCCGGCGCGCCGTGGTCCCGCCGCAGGCCCCACGGCTGCCACTTCTGCCTCCTGCGGGTGCCAGGGGAAGCAGCCCTTCCGGAAGGCGGGGGCTGGGGGTGGGTGTCCCAGGAAGCTCCGTAGGGCCTGCCAGCTCCCCGCCGTGGGGTTTCGGTTCCGGGGGCCCGGGGGAGGGTGGTCCTCGGGCAGGGGTGGGGGAGCGGATGCCC
>SJYX01005764.1:222095-234325 GCA_006410675.1 Oreotragus oreotragus
CTTGGTCCTGGTCGGGTCGGGGGCTGGCTCCCTGGGGCTCTTCTTACCTGCCCCACCCCGTGCCCGTCTGTTTCTGCCCCCTGCCCAGCTCCTGCCCGGGCCCCTCCCCATACTCCCTTGCATCTGCTGGGCTTCCTGCTTGGCCGGGCCTGGTGCCCTCCTGGCCCCCAGGATGTGCAGCCTGGGCCCTGGACCCCAGCTTGGGGCCTGCAGGTTCGGGAGAGCAGTGGAGCCTCCCCGCTCTGCTTTCTGAGGGTCAGGGGGTCCCCTGGCCGCGAGCCTGTGAGGCTTGCCTTGGGTTGGCATTTCCTGTTGCCTCCCCCGCCTTCCCAGCTTCCTTCTGGGGGGCCTGGACGGTGAGGGAGGCAGGAGGGTCCTGGAGGGCTTTCTGGAGGAGGGAGCCCGTGTAGTTGGGGGCTGTTGGCTGGGGGAATGCCCCCCGCCCCCCAGAGGGAGCCCAGGGCCTCGAGCTTGCATACAGCTCTCACGGGGAACTCACCACCTCAAGAAGCGGTCTGTGCCTGTACTGTGGGAACAGTCTCCAGCTTTGCTGAGTGTAACCTTTCACCCCTGCTCCGGGGCCCTACAGTCAGTGCTGTGCTCTGGGTGCTGAGCCTTCCGGGGCATTCCATCTCTGCCCCATGGCATCCGTTTCTGGCCTCCAGGTGTTTGCGTTTAGCGTCAGTTTTATGGCCTGAAACGCTTTCTGTGCCAAGAAAGAGACCTGTCCCTCACTCTGCCAGGCAGGCCTTCCTGACCCGAACCTGGCAGCCCTTCTGTCCCTTTGCCCGGGTCGGGGCTGCCTGCCTTTTCTTGGGGGTCCCTGTGTACTCCCAGGCCACGGCCTCCTTCCGAGGCCAGGTTTCACGGATTGCTGCTGGTCCCCAGGGGCCGGGAGGGTGTCAGCAGAGGGTGGTCCTGGGCCTGGCCCAGGTTTTGGGCAGGGAGATTCGGGAGTTGGGCTTTGCCCCTTCCCCGGAGTGCCCTGGGTCCTCGTGGTTGGGGGGAGCGTTGGCTGTCAGCAGCTCCCAGGGTGGGGTCTGGGCCTGAGCCTTGACCCTGCAGCCCAGGATCAGATAAGCATGTAGTGACCGCTGGTGGCGAGTCCCCTGCAGGTCCAAAGTATGACTTCAAGAAGAGCGCCTTACCGTAGCCACTGCTTATCAGAGGGTGAGGACACATGCTGGCCCGGAAGAAGCAGAGCCTGCGGACACGTGGAGCAGGGGGTGTTTAGGCACTTTTCTTCCTAATGTCCCCTCCCTGGCCAGACTCTAGAAGACTCCAGAAAATACACCCAGGGCATTGTCACCCGGGCTCCGGGAAAGTGTCTACTGTGGGTGTTGTGTGTCAACAGGAAGGGCCCTAAGTGGGAGTCTGGGGGCCTTGGGGGTCGCTGAGGTGGGCATGGGCTGGGGTGGCCCCTCCCCGGGGCCTGTAGCCCCCTGGTCTGGAGTGGTTGGTGTTCACGTGAGCCTGGGGGCTGGCCTGGGGAACCAGGCCCTCCCTTCGCATCTGGGGGGTGGGCTGTACCCAGGACTGCTCCCTGCCCCCGTTTGCTCTTTGTCCCAGCGCCCCCCTTCCTCGCGCCAAGCTCTCCCGCCCCGTTTTCCAGCGCCTGGCTCCCCCTCCTCGTGGTTCTCATACTTGGGGTGCCGCCTGGCAGCTGGCAGCCAAACAGGCCACTTCCCTCCTTCCTTCCGGCCAGAGCTTTCTCCTGCCTCTCCCGCCCCTTCCTGCCAAGGAGCAGCAAACAAACAAACAAGCCAGCGGCTCAGGCCCAGCCCAGACCGCGAGCGTCTGCAGCTGTGGGAGTGGGAGCTCTGCGGCCCTGCCAGCGGGCATAGGCGGCCAGCAGCGGGGGTGCCCCCAGCTCTGGCGTCTGCCCTCCGCCCCTTACGGGCATCCACCTCCAAGAAGCCCCCTTGTCTTCTCCAATCTGAAACTCTCCAGTGCCCCAGGCTGGCCAAGCGGAGGTGGGGGAACTGCAGGAACGCACGGGTGACATCTCCCTCTTGGCTTCAGACCCCCGTCTCGTTTCCAGAGGAGAATGTCGGGCGGCTCCCCTCAGGAGGCCAGGCCCTCGGGCTTCTGGGTGCGGAGGTCGGAATGATCTGCGGCCCCAGGGGTAGCGCTCTGCTCTCTGGGGACAATGCCTGCAAGACGCATGTGGTAGCGTCCATCTTGCTCCCCGCCCCTGTCCCCCGGAGGGCAGAAAGGTGCTTCCCGGGACTCAGTGACGGGGAGGGGTCTGTGCTAGTCTGCACCTTGCAGCGTGGGCTGAGGCAAGGCTCCTCGCGCAGGGAGGGGGTGGCGAGGGCCGGCGAGGTGGGCATCCCAGGGGCCGTGGGCCTGGGGGCAGCTGCAGGTTTGGGGCAGCGTGCCTGCTGCGCGTTTCCTTGTCCGTCACAGGTGGGTGGACAAGGTCATGGGCCTTCACTGAGGTCAAGGGTGTGCAGCCAGACCTCGTGTCTGCTTCCCTCCCTGCAGCCTGCCTGCTCTCGCCAACCCCTGGGGAAGACTCTGGGCACACAGGTTGTAGGCATCCTCGTGTGGGTCATGTGTGAAAGTTGCTCCGTCGTGTGCGACTCTTTGTGACCCCATGGACTTACAGTCCATGGAATTCTCCAGGCCAGGATACTGGAGTGGGTAGCCTATCCCTTATCCAGGGGATCTTCCTGACCCGGAAATCGAACCCAGGTCTCCTGCATTGTGGGGAGATTATTTACCAGCTGAGCCACAAGGGAAGCCCAGGAATACTGGAGTGGGTAGCCCTGTCCTTCTCCAGGGATCTTCCCGGCCCAGGAATGGAGGTGGGATCTCCCGCATCGCTGGTGGACCAGCTGAGCTGTGAGAGAAGCCCCCTTATGTGGATGCAGGAAGCTTAATGGCTCATAGGGCTGGGTTGCAGTTCCCATCTCTGCCAGTAGATGCCGCCATCTGGACTTGGACCCCATAAGTTCTTACTTTTAGTGAAACGATTTATGCTCGTTTCTGTGAATGGCGATGGCTTCCGATGAGGCAGTCTTGCTGGTGCAGCGGCAGGTGGGCCCCTACTCCTTGGCGTGGAATTCGAGGCCCCCTTGCCATGCCTCTCCTCCCTCAGAGGGGAAGTGAGGCACAGGGTGCCTAGCAAGCTGGGGGCTGCAGGAAGGAAATGGATAAGGGCTCCCAGAGAAGGGGGTCTCCAGGGTTGGCAGAGCTTCCTGTGTGCCTGGGTCGGGGGGCTCCCCACTCTGTGGGCTGCCCAGCACCTCCATGGACAAGCTCAGAAGGCCCCGGGTGAGAGCTTGCTCCGGCCAAAGTCTGGCCTGCCTGACCGTGCCTGGGGGTGGCAGTGTCCTGCAGCGCGTCCCCAGGACTGTTGGTACCGGTGGCCGATGACGGGGGGAGGACAAGGCTTCTTCCTGCTCTGAGCCTGGCGCTCTGGGCACGGCTGCCCTCAGGTTCGGGCACGCGAAATCCTCCTGGGGCTGTTGGGTGGTCCAGGCAGGGTATCCCTCCAACCTGGGGGTGCCTGGAGAGGGCCCCGCTCGACTTGTCAGAAGCTTGTGTGATCACTGCATCCTGGCCGGAAGACCCAGAGACCGTTTTTCAGATGGGAAGGCTGAGGTCCCGGGCGGGGTCGGGGGTGGGGTTCTGGAGTGCTCAGGGCACCCTGCCAGACAGAGGCAGGGTTTGCTGTGGCCTGCAGCTCTGGCTCCAGCTGCCTTGTTTGGGCCTCTCTGAGTTCCCGTGGTCTGCTCAGGCCCTCGGGCGGCAGTTTCACCCCGGAAAGCCTCCCTCCTGTGGAAGCTTCTTGCTGAGCCCTCGGGGTGGGGAGGGGAGGCCCAATTAGTGCTTGCTGGGACTTGGAAAACCCTGGGATGAAAGACTGGCATGCGGGAGGTCCGGGCCTCTCACCGCAGCCTCTGTAGGCTGCCTGTCTCCAGACCCGGCGCACCCCGGGCCACAGGCCACCAGGCCCTGGGCACACAGGAAGCCGTACCTCTCCAGGGCCCCATGTGTTAGAGGGCCTGGGGGTGTGGCGTCTCGGCCACCGCTGCTGGGGTCCCTGAGCAGGCCCGTGCAGTGTGCTGGGCCCACCGTGCCATTGGTAGCTGGAAGGACACAGGGCCTCTGTTCCCCGTCTGTAAAATGGGTAAGGGGACCTGCCGTCTACCTCCCAGCTTCACTCACTCATCCACACTGAGGAAATGGACTTTCTGCTGCACGGTGGATGCGGTGGAAACATCAGCCTTCAGGTTTTTTATTATCCCCAGACTTTCACCTTGACCCCCTGAGTAGATGGGCAGAGAGGCTGGCAACTCCAGGCCATTGGCATTCCAGGTGGATGGGCCTGGTGTGCTGCGGGTTTGGGGGGCAGCCATCTGGCCTCCCTGCTCAGGTAGGCTGTCAGCCTGCCCTTCCTACGTCCGCCTTGGGCCCAGCCTGAACCTCAGAGTTGGGCCAGGTGGGGCTGGTGCCCGGAGCGGAGCTCTGGGCGTGCCTGGCCGGGCCTCCCTGGCCGGTGGGGCCCTGCTCNACCCCCGAGCCCAGCAGCCCCTCAGGCCGGCTGAGCCCTTCCGGGGCACCGGCCCGGCCCTGGAGAGGACGGAGGCCCTGCGTCCGAGTCCGCGCGCCCCCGCCCCAGGCCGCGCGAGCGCTCACGGCCGCCCCGCCCGCAGGCAAGCACTACGGGGTGTACAGCTGCGAGGGCTGCAAGGGCTTCTTCAAGCGGACGGTGCGCAAGGACCTGACCTACACCTGCCGGGACAACAAGGACTGCCTGATCGACAAGCGGCAGCGGAACCGCTGCCAGTACTGCCGCTACCAGAAGTGCCTGGCCATGGGCATGAAGCGCGAAGGTAGGCCTGCGGGCGGCCTCCCTGCCGCAGCCCGTTTGCGCACCTCTGACGATGGGGCTCCCACTCCCTCCAGAGGCCCCCGCTGCCGCCGCGTTTGCACGCATCCCTGGGGGCGCAGGCCGCTCACTCGCCGACTTCTGCCTGAGCACCAGCTTCGCGCCAGGCTCTGGGATTACAGGAGAGACACCCCTGGCGCTGCCTGCCGGCGGCTCCCAGCCCCACTGGGGACAGGCATCCATCACAACCTCTCCGACGTCCTGGTGGGCCCTGCTGAGTGCGTGGGCTCTGGAGGGCTGCGGTGGGAGGTGGGGGCTCCACCTGGAACGAACCCCAGAGAGTGTACAGGCCGGTCCTGGGGCCTGCTTGTCGCCGCTCGGTAGGACGGTCCAGGAGACCCGGAGCTGGGGGGTCAGACAGGGAGCTCGCGGAGGGGAGGGAGTCGGACAGGGAGCTCGGGGCAGGGCGGTCAGACAGGGAGCCCTGGAGACCATCAGGGCAACTGAAGCATGCTGGGCGCCGGGCTCTCCTGGGCTCTGCTTCCTGCTGCAGATGGGGCGGGGGTGCCTCGCGCCCCAGATCCTCACAGTAGAGAGACTTGGGCTGCAGGCTTCTCGGCCTTGGGACTGGGGCCGGGCTTCGTTGACAGCAGGTGCGTGTCGAGCGGTGGGGCAGGGAACATGGAAGGCTGCTCCCCCGGGGTCACTGAAACTCCTGCTGTCCCGCCGGCTGGGGCCTGGGCCTGAGGCGGGCTCCGCCCAGCCCCTTGCCGTCTGTGGGCCTCGGTTTCCCTGGCCCAGGCTTGGGGGCTCCTGGCTGGGAGGTGCTGTCTGGGGTGAGGGTCTGCGTGTCCCTCCTGCCGTGTGTCTGCTCCGCGGTCCCCATGGGCTGGTGGTGTGTGTGCCCCCCGCACCGTCCCGTGGGGGAGCCGGGCGGCTGTCTGGTTGCCCAGCATCCTGTGGGGGAGCCAGGCAGCTGTCTTGTCACTGGGCACTGCCCTCTTGTGGGGCTGCAGTCTCCGTCTCATCCGTTTATTTCCTGGGCTCCAGGCCTTCTTGCTGACAACCTGAGACCTCAGCTGGGCCAGTGGTCCTGCAGGATCTGTGCCGTGAGGCCGAGAGGCAGTGATGGGCTGGGGGTCTCGGTGCTGGTGAGGGGCAGTGTGCCCATGGACCCCGCAGAGCGGCACCTCCTGGGCTCCAGCGTGAGCTGGAGGGCCGGCCTGGGCCTTGGTCTGCCCACCCAGCCTTCCTGATGAGGGCGGATGTTCCATAGAGACAGTGGCCCACCCTTCTGTGTGTGGGTGGAGAAGCTGAGGCCCAGAGGGTCTGGGGCTCAGCCACAGTCACATGTTGGGCTGGAACCCGGCCCTGGTTTCCAGTGCTGACCTTCTTCCTCAAGGCCAGCAGGAGGGCAGAGGAGCGTGCGCCTGATGTGGGGAGGCCTGGGTGCGGCCCCAGTTCCTCTGGCTGCCCCATGTAGTCCAGGTGGGCTTCCTGGAGGTAGTGAGTGCAGTGTTGTTCCTGAAGGATGGAAACTTGTGCAGGGGGCAGGCACGTGGTGGGCAGATCATCTGCACCTCAGTGTGGGTCAGCGAGCCGTGGCCATCTGTCCATTGAAAGTGACCATCACACAGCCAGGAAGGGCCCTCTGGGAGTGGTCGGTGCTGCCTTCAGGGAAGCCTGGGGCCTCTGGGAACCCAGAGGAGGCCCTGGCCCTGCTGTGGCCGTTGGGCAGCACTTGGTGGATCCAGCTGACCCCTGAAGAGTGGAGGAGTGTTCGGCAGACCATGTGTCTGGATGGAGGGGACAGCACGTGCAGAGGCCGAGACCCCCAGCGGATGTGGCTCCCTGCGGGCCCCACAGAGTGACTGGACACAAGTCCCCAGGGCTGTCCAGTCCAGTAAATGCTGACCTTCTCCTAAGGCCCTCTCAAGCTTTCCACTTGTGGGCCTGGGGGACACCCCGGTGATCTATCCCCCCAAGGTCTGGGGAAAGTGGAGACAGCGTCTCCTGTCCCAGTGGAGCTGCAGTCTCGGGTATGGAGGGTCAGCGGCTCTGACCCCCCTGCCCTTGCCCACTGGTGGCTGTTAGGGGCACCTGCTGGAGCCTCTTTGGGGTCCCTGCCTGGTCACATACACTTACCCACCCATGGTGCCATGACTGTCTGAGCAACCTTCCCCAGGGAGGGAGGGGGCCTTGGGGGCCAGGGAGGGGACCTGGGGGCTAGGAGGAGGCCTGGGGTGGGAAGATTCCCTGGAGAAGGAAATGGCAACCCACTCCAGTACTCTTGCCTAGAAAATCCCATGGACGGGGAAGCCTGGTGCAGGCTAGTGTCCATGGGGTCGCAAAGAGTCGGACACGGCTGAGCGACTTCACTTTCACTTTCACTTTTTATGGCCCCTGGGAAGCAGGTGCCCTCACTTCTTCCTTCTTTCTCTGGAAGCGTCTCAGAGAGATGACCTCCTGGCCTTGGTGGCCTCCGTGGTTGGGTTTGCTCAGATGCTTCTCGGAACAGTCTGTCTTTTGGGGTCGTGTCCGGATCAGCAGGCAGCTGGTGCCTGGGGGACGCCTGAGGCCTGGTCCACTGCCCAGCCCCACCAGCCACCCAGTGTGGGTGCTTCTTGTCGGAACCTCGACGGGGGTGCCCGGGGCCCCAGTTGCTCATCTGCCCCCTGGCTCTGATGGTCTCCGGGTGGGATGCTTTGCTGAATGCCTGGGAGATCTGCTTGAATCCCAAGGGTTCTCCTTGTTTTGGGGGCTCAAACTGCCGTTCCTGACAGAGCTGAGTTCCCCTTTGCTGAGTGTCATTCATGTCTGGGATCAGCGGTCATCTTTGTGGAGGAAGGTCCCAGTAGAGAAAGGCCAACCCCACAGAGGGAGGCCCCCCATAAAGGAAGGCACCCCCATCCCAGTAGAGGAGGCCCCCCATAGAGGGAGGCCCCCCATAGAGGGAGGCCCCCCATAGAGAAAGCACCGCCCCCATAGAGGGAGGTCCCTGTAGAGGAGGGTCCACCAGTAGAGGAAGGCACCCCCATCCCAGTAGAGGAGGCCCCCCATAGACGAAGGCCCCTCCCATCAAGGAGGCCCCAGTAGATGAGGCCCCCCATGGAGGAAGACCTGTCCATCAAGGAGGCTCCAGTAGAGGAGGGCCCTGTGACAGGAGCTCTGGGAACTGTCTCCCTGGGAGGGGCAGGGCAGCCGTCCCGAGAGGGACCCCAGCACAGGCCCCCTGCCCAGAGAAGTGTGGCTGACGGTGTCAGCGTGTCCCGCGGGCTCTCTGCCGCCCGGCAGCCGCCCTGCCTCCAGGACTCCCCACTCCTGGCACAGGAGGTCTGGAGCCTGCCCCCTGCCTGTCGGCTGGGCCTGTCCGGAGCTGGTCTCGTCAGCCCCTTTGTTCCTGGGGGGCCCATGCTCCCTTGTGTCCCCTGGCCTTCCAGAAGCAGACAGAAGGCTGGAGGGTTGGCACGAGGGGTCTCAGCCACCTTCCTGGGACTGGCTGTGTTCTTTGTAGCGTAGCCACCACACCCTGATCCTCACTGGCTGCAGAGTGCCTGCCGCTCAGCGAGAGGCAGACGAGGCCTGGCCTGCACCTGTCCCCTGGGAACCAGGCCAGAGGCAGCACCTGCTGGTTCTCAGGCCTGCGAAGCTCCTTGCTGCCCTCTGGCCTAGTGCCTGCCCTGCACGCCCCCAGGGCTCGTGTGCGGAGGAGCCTGGGTGTGAGTCTGGAGTGGGGGCTCTGCGGGGTAGGGCCGGAGGGTGGCAGTGATGCCCCCAAGCTTGGGGTTAGCCTGTCTGGGGGAAGGGGTGGGGTGGTGCTGGGGGGTGGGGGGTTTGGGTCCTCGTCTGTCCTAGTAGGTTGCTTCCAGCACACAAGCGAGGCTCGCGGCACGCGATGGGTGCTTGTTGAGTGCAGGTGCTTGTGAGCAAGGAGCCGCAGGTCCCGAGCCTGATGCCGGGGCTTGGAGTGGAGGGGTGCCGGTGTGTCCCCCGACGTTCACCGCCCACCCGCTGCCCAGCTGTCCACCTGTTCTGTGGGTTAGTCAGGCCACAGGTAGCTCAGCTGCGATCTGAGCCCTGGGCTCAGCCTCCGGCCACCATTCCTGGGAGGGCCTCAGTCCCCACCACCCTGCCCCTGGGAGCCGAGTTCAGCTAGGCTTCAGCAGTTTGTCTTAGAAACTTGGGGTTCCCCTTATTCGTGGAAGTGTGGGTGGAGTTCGAGGGGGCATCCCCCCACCTCCGCCTCAAAACCACAACCTCGAAGTCATGGGGCCGGAACCAGTGAGGCGGCGACTCCTGCTGCTGGCGGGGATGGCCCCCGACTCGACCGCGCCCTGCAGGGAAGCTGGGAGCTCTGGGCAGAGCCGAGCCGGGCTGCGGGCACCACGGCCTGAGCTGCCCTCCTCTCCCCTGGTTCAGGGGCTCCATCAACCCAGGCGGCGTTCCCCACCTCGGCCCAGAGCTCGCCTGCAGTGCAGGGCACGTGTGGGCACCTTGGCGCCCTGGCCTCGCCACCCTGACACGCCTCCTTGGGCAGGACCTGCGTGGGTCCTACCTGTCCTTGCTGTGGGCGCTGCGGCCGTGAAGCTGCGTCCGCCAGGCCACATGTAGGAGTTTGCCCTCGGCCTCGACGGGCAGGCCGAGGCCGGTGGGGTCCAGGGGCCTCCCACCCCATGCTGACGGGGGTGATGGGCCTCACCGGCGAGGGCTGGAAAGGAAGGGTGTGGTGGGCGTGGACGCGGGGCGGCGAGAGATGGGAGGAGATCTGGGGCCCCGATGGAGCCGGGTGGTTATCTCAGCGGGTCCTGAAGGCTCTGCGGGAACTGAGGTGAATGCCAAGGACGCGAAAGGGGAAATGGGACGGGCCCCCGCCCTGGGCACGCGCGCGGAGCCGCCACTGAGGCTGACCGTAACTGAGGGCTCCGTCCCAGGTGCCAAGGCCCGCCTCAGGTTGTGGAGGGCGGACTCCGGTCCCGAGGGCCTGCCTGTGGGGGGCGGGGGGACAGGGCAGGTGGCCCCTACCCACCCAGCATGGTTTGGACAGCCACAGAGGAAGTGCCCAAGTTCCTCTCCGGGGTGCCGCCCAGCGGATCCAGCTGCTCAGGGTTGCGGCTGGGCTCCCACAGCCCGCGGGAGGCCTTGGGCCCAGCCTCTGGCCCACACCGGTGTCCTCAGGGCCCCTGGGGACCCCCCTTGGCCTCTGCTGCTGGCTGGCCAGCCCGGTCTCCTGCCCTTTTGCCAGCAGTCCTTTGGTGTGCCCTCCTCCGAGCACGAGCTTGGCGGCTCCCTCTGGCTGGGTGCTGCCTTCTGTCGTCCGCGGCCCGGCTGGCCTGGGGGCGGCCCCGGAGGCCCCAGTGCTCTGCAGAGGCCGCTTGCTGCGCTCTGAGCTGGGTTCATGAGCTCTGCTGTCAGCGTGGCCCCCAGATTGCTCCATCATCCTGACGGCGACCTTCGGACGGAGGCATTCCTGTCTCTCCGGTTTTTACACGAGAAGCCTCAGGCCCAGGGCGGTTAGATAATTCTCCCAAGTCACTCAGGGAACGAGGAGGCAGAACCTCCGTGGTCAGCTGTGGCCGCCCCCCCAATCTCCCGGCGAGCCCCATGGGCCGGGCAGGGGCTGTTCTCTGTGGCCTTGGGTGCCTGGCTGAGTGCTCGGTGGACGGTCTCGCGGCTCTGGGCTGGCCTTTTCCTGGGGCCCTGGACACCCTATCTGCAGCACGCAGGGCGTCCCTCAGAGCTGCGGCTCCCAGAGGCCTGAGCGCACACCTGTGTCGCCCCTTAAAGCTGTGTGCCCCTGGCCGGCCGCTGCATCTGCTCTGGAGGGGGGCGGGCGGCTCTCCCCGCTCACTCGGGGCTTCCCACAGGGCACAGCCCAGCACGATGGCGCTCGGCAAGTAGCCGGAGCGGAGCCCCCGCTGAGTTGACTGTCTGCTGGGAGATGCTCCTGAAGCCTCCAGACCGTGCTGGGGGGTGGGGGGTATTCTTGGAGGCAGTGGGGTCCCCTGGACACCCCTCGGCCCTCCCCTTGTGTCCTGACAGCCCCACATGGCCGTAGCTGGCCTCCCGGCCTCCCTGCAGCCCCGAGTCCCGTGGGCTTCAGAGTCCTCACGGAACCAGGTGGCCACCTGGGCAGGCGAGCCTAGACGTCTAGGGCTGGAAGAGCTCCTGCAGGTGCTCGGAGAGGGCTCTGTGCACGTGGAACACCAGCTCCTCCTGTCCTGGGAGGAGGGGGATGGGAGTCGGGGCCCACAGGGAGGGAAGGGGGCGAGGCTCTCGTGTGCAGGAGGAGCCCGGCCGGGGGCGACCCGGGGGCAGCGTGGCGGCCGCAGTCCGTCCAGAGGCGCTGCAGGACCTGACTTCCGCCTCGGTCAGGGCTTTGCAGAAGTCAGGGCACTGGGGGGCTGCCGGCTGGCGCCTGTGGGGCGCGGCTGGCTTGCAGGGAGCGGTGGGAAGCACCCCTGGGCCCTGGGCGCTGGCGGGAGAGCTGGGGTGGGCGCAGAGGAACCAAAACTGCTGTGTCACTGCAGCGGCAGCTGTTGCCACGGTGACCGGTGAGTTTCCCACGCTTCCTGCTGGCGCAGCGTCAGGATGGCGGGAGGGGCGGAGGGGGAGTGTGTGTGTGTGATGGCAGGAGGGGGGGATGTGTGTGTGTGTGTAGGGGTGCTGCCTCCTCCCTCTCTCCTTGGGTTGCATGATCCGAGACCCCCACCATGGCGTGTGTGTGTGTGTGTGTGTGTGTGTGTGTGTGTGTGTAGGAGTGCCGTCTCCTCCTTCTCCCCTCCCTCCTCTCTGGGGTCAGGCTTAGGTGCCCATCCATGGGTTGCGGTCCCTAAAGCGCCGGCCACACCAGCGGGTCCCAGAGCTCTGGCTGGCCGCTGGGGACAGTGCCCGGGGGTGGCAGGCAGTTCTCACTTAGGCGGACAAGGCCTCGTGGGTCCTTCTTCGAGCCTGGGGATCCGTGGGAGCTGGGGCCCTGGGGGCAGGACGGCCTCCTCCAGCCTGGCCAAGCTGACGGGGTGGACATCCTGCCGGGCTCCGTGGGTCTGGGCCTGCCGGGCCACAAAGCTAGGGGTGGGCGAGGCCCCCTCCGAGCCCCCGTTTCTCTCTCTGTGGAGGGAGGCCTGGCAGCGCCTTCCTTGCCCTGCGAACACTGCGCGGCGCCTGCCAGGGCCAACCCCGCTTTCCCTCTGCAGCTCAGCTCGCCCATGAACCCCGTGAGCAGCAGCGAGGACATCAAGCCCCCACTGGGCCTCAATGGTGTCCTCAAAGTGCCGGCCCACCCCTCAGGGAACATGGCGTCCTTCACCAAGCACATCTGTGCCATCTGCGGGGACCGCTCCTCAGGTGAGCGGCCGGGCCCCCCGGGGGCGGGGCAGCGGGAGGGGTGGGG
>SJYX01005764.1:242227-296288 GCA_006410675.1 Oreotragus oreotragus
GGGTGGGCTTGGGGGGCTGGGCGGGCGGTGGGGGGCCGCCCAGTCCTGGTGCCGCTGCCGTTGCTAAGGGTGTCTGGCAGTCCACGGGGCTCTGCCCGATGCGCCCGGGGCTCCGCTGTGAGGCTTCTGGGTTCTGCGGCAGCCCCTCTGGCCTTGGACTAGGCTTCTGTCCGCTGCAGACTCCTCCCACTGCTCTGGCCCGGGGTCCTTGCTGTCCCAGTAGAGGTGGGGCGGTGGGGTCAGCCCGGGACGCTGCAGGAGCCCCTTGGGGCTTTATGGGCTCTGGGTGGGGTCCACAGCTGGGCTGCGGCTCAGTGTCCCATTGGCCTGCAGGGTGACCTCGGAGTGGTCTCAGCCTCTCTTAGGAGAGGGCGGCCTGAGCTACCCGGGCTCAGAGCGAGGGTCTGTGAACGCCCAGCATGGGATGCCTGATCCCCTTGGCCTTCCTCCGCGTGCGTCTCCTCGGGGCGTGTTGAAATAAACCCTTCCCTCTCTCCCTGGTTCCCAGAGACTAGGCTGCCCCCGTCTGCCCAGTCCTCCAGCCTCATGCTCAGGCCTCCGCTCGGCCTCAGCACCCTCCCCATCCCTGCCTGGGCTGCCGTCCCTGCCTTTCTGTCCCTTCAACTGCATTGCTGCTTCTTCCGGGAAGCCGTCCTGGCTGTGCCTGCGTCCATAACCCATGAAAGCCCATGAAAGGGCTTCTCACTCCACCTTGGGATCCTGCTGAGCCGTTCACTTCCTGAGAGTGGGGCCCTGTCCTCCCTGGCCCTGGGTGGTCCTGGTGTGAACTGGGGTTGAATGAATTAGCGAGAGGCTGCGCGCTCTGTTTTCAGAGCGCACAGCTCCCTGTGAGCGGGAGGCCAGGCTTGGGGCAGAGACGGGGCTGTGGTCTGGCCGGCCCCGAGCAGCCTCGCTCTCCCTGGCCCTGGTGGCTGGCGGGCGCGCTGCTTGGGCCCCGGGGGCGGAGGCTGCCGCGGGAGCTGTGGGCTGACCGTGACCCCCGCACCCCGCCTCAGCCGTGCAGGAGGAACGGCAGCGGGGCAAGGACCGGGGCGAGAGCGAGGTGGAGTCGACCAGCAGCGCCAACGAGGACATGCCGGTGGAGAAGATCCTGGAGGCCGAGCTGGCTGTCGAGCCCAAGACCGAGGCCTACGTGGAGGCGAACGTGGGGCTGAGCCCCAGCTCGGTGAGTGCCTGCCTGCGCCCGCCTGCTCTGCTCTGGGGACGGAGGCCCTGGGGGCGCAGGCCCTGGGAGCGCACCTAGGAGGGGGTCCCTGTCATCACTCATCACCCCTCACCTGGGAGCGTGCCTGAGGGGGGGACCCCCTCATCACCCCTCACCTGGGAGCGCGCCTGGGAGGGGGTCCCCGTCATCACACCCCCGCCTGGAGGGGGTCCCCGTCATCACACCCCTTGCCTGGGAGCGCGCCTGGGAGGGGGACCCCCTCATCACCCTTCACCTGGGAGCGTGCCTGGGAGGGGGTCCCCGTCATCACACCCCTTGCCTGGGAGCGTGCCTGGGAGAGGGACCCCCTCATCACCCTTCACCTGGGAGCGTGCCTGGGAGGGGGTCCCCGTCATCACACCCCCGCCTGGAGGGGGTCCCCGTCATCACCCCCCTGCCTGGGAGCACGCTTGGGAGGGAGTCCCCGTCATCAGCCCCCCTGCCTGGGCGCACGCTTGGGAGGGGGTCCCCGTCATCACCCCCCCTGCCTGGGAGCACACCTGGGAGGGGGTCCCCGTCATCACACCCCCGCCTGGGAGGGGGTCCCCGTCATCACACCCCCGCCTGGAGGGGGTCTCTGTCGCTACCCCCCACGCCCCTGCACCTCCATGAAGCTCTGCGGCCAGTCAGGTGGGCGAGTCTTCGGCTGTTGGGTTCACAGCCCAGGACTTCACGGCTCCCTTCCAGCTCCGTTACCTCTGGCCCGTGCAGCCAGGCCTGTGGGCAGCACTGGGTCTCAGCGTCGTCTGTGTCTCCGTGTGGGTCCAGGGCGGCCCTGGGGTCCCCCGGCCTCTCCCCTCCGTTCTGTCCCTGCCTCACGTGGCCCGGACGCCCTGCCCACCCCCGCCCCAGGGCCCTTGCTCCTGTGGTTTCCACTGTTCCTCCTTCGGCTTCTGCTTGGAAAGTGTCCCTTCCTCGGGGAGCCCTTTCCCTCTCGACCACCTTGTGCCCCCGTCATGGGGCTCGGCGCCCTGACGCTTGGGGGTCACGGCGCAGCGAGTGTGGTGGTTCGCGCTCCATCCTCGCCGTTGGACTGTCCCCCGTGCCCGGCTGCGGTCAGGGACAGGGCCCTGCCGTGCCCTTAGCTGCTTGATCACGACCTCCCCAGTCTCAGAGCGAGGGGGTCCTGTCTTGCCTGCAGTCTCAGGACACCCCGCTTCCTTGTCCCCCTGCGACGGGGCGCCCCAGGCTGCAGCCCCTCTGACCCCCATGCTGGCTGCCCCGCCGTGTTCCTTGTCCCCCTGGGGCGCCCCAGGCTGCAGCCCCTCTGACCCCCATGCTGGCTGCCCCGCCGTGTTCCTTGTCCCCCTGCGACGGGGCGCCCCAGGCTGCAGCCCCTCTGGCCCCCATGCTGGCTGCCCCGCCGTGTTGCCTCTTGTGTGCAGTGACCCCAGCCCCGGTTTGTCCCCCGACAGCCCCTCTGGTCTGGCCCGACCCCACCTGACGGCCTCTCCAGTCCCAGTGGGGAGCCCGGGTGGCGGCAAGGGCCTCAAGACCGAGCAGAAACCCTGAAGGAAACGTCAGGGGTTGACAGCGGTCTGCCAGGTTTTACTCTTGTCCAGTGAGGGCACTGTCTGGGAGGAAACGAGCGTGCCTTCTGCGTGCTCCGGGAACGCAGAACAGGCGGACAGCTTCGGGAGCAGGCCGGCGGGCTGGCCGGCGGGGGCTCTGCCCTCCTGTGGCCGCTCCTGGCCGACTGGCCTGGGTCCCCCTCTGGGGCTGGCATGTTGGGCCCCTTCCCCCAGACCAGGGACACCTGTCTGCTCTGGTGGAGCCGCAGGTCCCAGCCTGGGGGCCCCCGTGGTCCCCTCCTAGGACAGGAAAGGCTCCACCCTCTCTGGCAAGGGGCCAGAGCTCATGAAACTGCTGCTGAATGAGGCCTGTTTTGTCTTTTTGTGGGAATAAGGCTCAGAGAATTTAAGTACCTGCCAGAGGTAGGATGGAGCCGGCTGGAGTTCAAGCTCCTCCCCCTGGGGAGCCCCCTCCCTCCAGGCCTGGCCCCGCACCTCCGGTGCAGGTAACTGCCCCCAGCTTATTAGGTATGACCCGGCACCTGCCTCTGAGGCCCTGGCCTACTCCACCGGGCCTGCTCTGGGCCCCTTGGGGGCTCAGGGGGAGCTCCCGCTAGTCACCAGAGAAGGCCCGAGCTCTGGGGCTTCAGCCCGGGACTGGTTGGTCTTCCCCGTGCCTTCTGCCCTGCTCAGTGCAGCCCCCGGGACCCCCGCCGTTAAGCTTGGCCTCCCACCGGTGGGCTGGAAGGGCATGGCGCAGGGTCCCTGAGGACTGGAGCCTGGCCCCAGCCTCTAGCTCGCTTGCTACTTGGTGTATCGCTCGGGTGAGCCGGTCCCCGGCACAGGCCAGCTCTGCTCGTGGCTGCGGTCGTCCGGTGGACGGGATGGTTGTGCAATGCCCCGAGGGTGTGCTGGGCTTGGGCATGTGGCGTCTGGTCGGTGCTCCTGGGCGGAGGCAGGAATGCTGTGTGGGCTGGCCCCCTGGGGCTTCAGTGTGCCGGTGAGTTTGGGGGCGTCTGGGCGCTGGCGCCTCCCACCCCTTCCCCCTGACTGGCCGTGTGCCCTGGAAGCCTTCTCCCGCGGCCCCAGGTCCTCCTTCTGCACACCAGTCCTGTCCGCCCCACCGGTTCCGTCCGCTCCGCCAGCCTCGGTGCCCCTCTGTCACAGGCCTCTGAGAGAGCCCTCAGCAGGCCCTTCACCGCCGGATTGTTTAGGCTGCGTGCCGCGGGAGGGCACATGGCTTCTATCAGGGAAGTCCCTCCAACCTCCCCACCCTGTTGGGGGATGTCTGGCCCACATGGTTCCTGGAATGTGGCGCTTCTGCTTCCGCTGCCTGGGCCCCACCCGCCAGGGCCTGGCGGGTTCTCCATCGGAGCCCGGTGGGCTGGAGCCTGAAGCCACTGAGGCTGCCCGGGTGCCCCCGTTTGTGAGGATGACCAGGAGTCCCCTTCTGGCTAGGGGCTTCCCAGGTGGCTCAGTGGTAATGAATCCACCTGCACTGGAGAAGACACGGGCTCGATCCCTGAGTCAGAAAGATGCCCTGGAGGAGGAAATGGCAACCCACTCCAGTGTTCTTGTCTGGAGAATCCCACATCAGAAGAGCCTGGTGGGCTACAGCCCATGAGGTCTCAAGAGTCACACAGGACGAAACGACTGGGCACGCACACTGCTTCTGACCAGAACTTTCTGGAAGGGCTTCGATGCACCCTGTGTGTGCCACGTCCAAATTTGGGAGGAAGCACCACCACCAGAGGGCCTGGCCCACCCCCTCCCCTGGTCTAAAACACGAGGTCACCTGGCAGCGGCCCAAAGGCCGCGGTGGGTCATGACACGGTGACCTTTCTGTGGCTGCTGGACAAGTGGCAGCAAGCTGAGTGCCTAAAACAACACAGGTTTTACTGCCTCACGCTTCTCGAGGCCCGAAGCCTGAGGTCTGTGTCCCTGGGCCACGTCAGGGCATCGGCAGGGCTGGCCCTCCGGGGGCTGGGGCTGGGGGCCACGCCCCGGCCTCTCCAGCTCTGTAGGCACCCCGGGCCCGGCTCCGGCCCTTCCTCCACGTTGGGGCGGCAGCTCTTCCCTCCTCGACCCTGGCCTCGGCCCTGACGTCCTCCCTGCCCTCTGACCTTCCCCCTCAGCAGGGACTCTGTGACATCCCTGGGCCCACCCACACGTTCCAGGGTCACCTCCCCTCAGAACCCTTCACTCAGCCGTGCTCGCCGAGTCCTTTGTGCTGGGGTTCGGGGGCTGAGGTCGTGGGGGTCGTGGGGGCGTTGGTCAGCCCCCGCTGCCAGGTCGGGCGTGTAGGGCCTGATCAGGGGCCCTGTTCAAGGCACGGTGCTCACCACGGCGCCCCTCCCCAGCCCAACGACCCCGTCACCAACATCTGCCAAGCCGCTGACAAGCAGCTCTTCACGCTGGTGGAGTGGGCCAAGCGGATCCCGCACTTCTCCGAGCTGCCCCTGGACGACCAGGTCATCCTGCTGCGGGCAGGTGAGCAGCGGGCCTGGTGGGGGCGGGGCGAGGGGCGGGGCCTGATGGGGATGCACGGTGCTCACCACGGCGCCCCTCCCCAGCCCAACGACCCCGTCACCAACATCTGCCAAGCCGCTGACAAGCAGCTCTTCACGCTGGTGGAGTGGGCCAAGCGGATCCCGCACTTCTCCGAGCTGCCCCTGGACGACCAGGTCATCCTGCTGCGGGCAGGGGAGCAGCGGGCCGGGTGGGGGCGGGGCGAGGGGCGGGGCCTGATGGGGAGGGCGAGGGGCGGGCCTGGCGAGGGGCGGGGCGACGGCGGCGAGGAGGCGGGGCCCTGATCCTGCTCAGTGGGGTCCTAGAGGCGGGGCATGAGGCATAGAGAGGGCGTGGGGGCGCTGCTGGGGAGAAGGCCTGGGGACGCAGGGCTGGGGAAGGGGCCTCAGAGGAGGGCAGTCTTGCTGGGGGCCCGGTTCTGCCCCTTGAGGAGATCTCCTCAGCCTCCGGAGCCCTCGTGTTTGGCCAGCGGGTGTCCGTCCACGATGGGCCCTGGGGTCGGGGAGACGGTCCCTGGAAGAGCTTTCACTCTGACTGGGGCACAGGCCCCAACCCCAGAGCCGACAGGAAAAGATGCCGACCTGCGGGGTGGGGCGGGGCCCTGGGGCCTCTTTGTCTCCCGGGCTCTCGGTTTTCCTCTGTGCAAAGTGGGCCGATACTAGCTTCGTGGGGTTGAGTCATGATTGAACAGGATCACCCTTGTGACCCGGGCACAGCCAGCAGCCCGGAGCCTTCGGGGCGGCGGTGACGGTCACAGCCCCCACTGCCGAGCGCTCCGTGGGCGCAGGGCTGGGGTCGGAGACGGCTCGCGCGTCCGCTTTGCAGGAGCGCATGCGCGCGGGGTCTTTTCTCTGCCCTCCCCCAGCCCTGCGCCCACTCCGCGTGTGCCAGGGACTCGGGGAGAGGGCGGCGGCCCGCCTTGGCTCCGACACGCCTGGGCTCCATCATTTACTGTTTCGTGGCACCCCCAAAACGCCAGCTCGGGGAGTTTGCGGTGGGGGCTGCCCGAGAGGGTCCGGGGACTCCCTCGCGCTCCGTGGCAGCAGCGTCCTGCACGAACAGAGAGGGACTTCCCCGGGCACCTGAGTGTGGAGGGCCCGGGTTAAGCAGCTGCAGGAGCTGCTCTGCGCGGGACTTAAGCGTCAGTGCTCGGGAACCGCCCTTTTGTGGAATGGTCATGGGCTCGGGGTTCCACGGAGGCCCTGCCTCCAGAGGGTGCGAGCTGCCTCCCCTGGCGGGCGGGGCCCCGGAGCCCTGCGGGTGGACGAGTCCTGCTCCTGCTCAGTGGGGAGGAGCGGGGGTCCTAGGGGCGAGGGGCGGGGCCTGGAGACCGCGTGACCTGTGCGCGCCCCCCACGCCCGCAGGCTGGAACGAGCTGCTCATCGCCGCGTTCTCCCACCGCTCCGTCGCCGTGAAGGACGGCATCCTCCTGGCCACCGGGCTGCACGTGCACCGCAACAGCGCCCACAGCGCGGGCGTGGGCGCCATCTTCGACAGGTGGGCGCCCCGCGCGGCCTCTGTGCTGTGCACGGAGGTTACCTCTGGGGAGATGGCAGAAGAGCCCTGGGACTAAGTCCCGGGTGGCTCAGAGGGTAAAGCGTCTGCCCGCAGCGCGGGAGACCCAGGTACGATCCCTGGGTCAGGAAGATCCCCTGGAGAAGGGAATGGCAGCTCATTGCAGTACTCTTGCCTGGAGAATCCCATGGACGGAGGAGCCTGGTGGGCTACAGTGCACGGGGTCGCTAAGAGTCGGACTCCGCTGAGCAACTTCCCGAAGATTAAAATCCCCGGGGCGCCCGTGTACCCCAGCTCCCACTGCGGCGTCCTTCCCTCACATCTGCGTGTGGGAAGGAAAGTGGCCCCATCTTTAAAGCAGAGATACACGGTGGTGCTGTCCCGGGGGAGCTGGTGAGGACTCCGCTGATGCGTCGTGGTTCCGTGAGCCTGCGTGTGGCCTGGCCCCCGGGCCCACGGCCATGTCCCAGCACCGCTCCGGGCCTGTCCCCGGCGGGGATGCCGCTCTCTGCTCCCGCTCCTCTTGGCACACACCCAGGCAGCCGGTGCTGGGCGATGGTCAGGCGACTCTGTTCTCAGGCTCCGAGAACGTCTGTCTCCACCGGCGGGGTCACTGGGATGCCTGTTCCCGTCCCTGGCTGTCTTTGCTTGTGAGCCCAGAGCACGGGGGTGTCAGCTCAGCCGGCCAGAGCTGGAGGGGCTGGGGAGGGCCGTGGGGGGGTCCCAGGGGTGGGGGAGCTGCAGCACAGGGTGAGTGGACCCCCGGGGAGGGGAGGCAATGGGCGGGGTCCCAGGTGAGCCCCTGAGTGAAGAGAGTCGCTCAGGCGTATCTGACTCTTTGAGACTCTGTGGATGGTCTATGGAATTCTCCAGGCCAGAACACTGGAGTAGGTAGCCTTTCTCTTCTTCTCCAGGGATCTTCCCAGCCCAGGGATCGAACCCAGGTTTCCCACATTGCAGGCAGATTCTTTTCCAACTGAGCCACCAGGGAAGGAGATGTGTATAAGAGACAGGGCCAGCTCTGCTCGTGGCTGCGGTCGTCCGGTGGACGGGATGGGTGTGCAATGCCCCGAGGGTGTGCTGGGCTTGGGCATGTGGCGTCTGGTCGGTGCTCCTGGGCGGAGGCAGGAATGCTGTGTGGGCTGGCCCCCTGGGGCTTCAGTGTGCCGGTGAGTTTGGGGGCGTCTGGGCGCTGGCGCCTCCCACCCCTTCCCCCTGACTGGCCGTGTGCCCTGGAAGCCTTCTCCCGCGGCCCCAGGTCCTCCTTCTGCACACCAGTCCTGTCCGCCCCACCGGTTCCGTCCGCTCCGCCAGCCTCGGTGCCCCTCTGTCACAGGCCTCTGAGAGAGCCCTCAGCAGGCCCTTCACCGCCGGATTGTTTAGGCTGCGTGCCGCGGGAGGGCACATGGCTTCTATCAGGGAAGTCCCTCCAACCTCCCCACCCTGTTGGGGGATGTCTGGCCCACATGGTTCCTGGAATGTGGCGCTTCTGCTTCCGCTGCCTGGGCCCCACCCGCCAGGGCCTGGCGGGTTCTCCATCGGAGCCCGGTGGGCTGGAGCCTGAAGCCACTGAGGCTGCCCGGGTGCCCCCGTTTGTGAGGATGACCAGGAGTCCCCTTCTGGCTAGGGGCTTCCCAGGTGGCTCAGTGGTAATGAATCCACCTGCACTGGAGAAGACACGGGCTCGATCCCTGAGTCAGAAAGATGCCCTGGAGGAGGAAATGGCAACCCACTCCAGTGTTCTTGTCTGGAGAATCCCACATCAGAAGAGCCTGGTGGGCTACAGCCCATGAGGTCTCAAGAGTCACACAGGACGAAACGACTGGGCATGCACACTGCTTCTGACCAGAACTTTCTGGAAGGGCTTCGATGCACCCTGTGTGTGCCACGTCCAAATTTGGGAGGAAGCACCACCACCAGAGGGCCTGGCCCACCCCCTCCCCTGGTCTAAAACACGAGGTCACCTGGCAGCGGCCCAAGGGCCGCGGTGGGTCATGACACGGTGACCTTTCTGTGGCTGCTGGACAAGTGGCAGCAAGCTGAGTGCCTAAAACAACACAGGTTTTACTGCCTCACGCTTCTCGAGGCCCGAAGCCTGAGGTCTGTGTCCCTGGGCCACGTCAGGGCATCGGCAGGGCTGGCCCTCCGGGGGCTGGGGCTGGGGGCCACGCCCCGGCCTCTCCAGCTCTGTAGGCACCCCGGGCCCGGCTCCGGCCCTTCCTCCACGTTGGGGCGGCAGCTCTTCCCTCCTCGACCCTGGCCTCGGCCCTGACGTCCTCCCTGCCCTCTGACCTTCCCCCTCAGCAGGGACTCTGTGACATCCCTGGGCCCACCTCCCCCGGGGAGGGGAGGCAATGGGCGGGGTCCCAGGTGAGCCCCTGAGTGAAGAGAGTCGCTCAGGCGTATCTGACTCTTTGAGACTCTGTGGATGGTCTATGGAATTCTCCAGGCCAGAACACTGGAGTAGGTAGCCTTTCTCTTCTTCTCCAGGGATCTTCCCAGCCCAGGGATCGAACCCAGGTTTCCCACATTGCAGGCAGATTCTTTTCCAACTGAGCCACCAGGGAAGGCCGAGCCCCTGAGTACAAGAGCCTTACAGTGGCGGGGGCGGGGTGGGGGGGGTACAGCAGAGACCCCTACTGTAGCCCCCTGGGGATAAATGCAAGAGCGTGCTACCACATGGGGCAGCTCAGGAAGAACGGGGGGCGGCTCCTGACTGCTCCACCCCACCCGCCTGCACCAGGCACCCTGGGCAGGCCCTGATGTAGACAGTGTAGGGCGTGTCTTTGCCACAGGGCATTTCAGGGCCTTCAGCAAACTCGAAGAGGGGGCTGTGGGGTGCTGGGTTTATTGCTTACACGCTTAGTCGCTCAGCCGTGTCCGACTCTGTACGACCCCGTGGACTGTGACCTGCCAGGCTCCCCTGTCCGTGGGATTCTCCAGGCAGGAATACTGGAGGGGGTTGCCATTTCCTTCTCCAGAGGATCGTATTGCTCACAGATGGCTTCTTTAGCAAGCCCATCCTTCCGAGGGCACGTTTAGAAATGCCTCCCCGGCTGTGCGCCCAGCTGACAGCTCTGGGGGCCCAGGTGCTCGGGAGGTGCCTGGTGATGGGAAGTGGCACAGAGCCCCCTCTGGCAGCGAGCCAGGAGCAGGGAAGCCGGGAGCTGGGGAGGCGCCTTCCTGCGAACGTAGGGAGCGGCAGGGGTGCGCCTCCGGGCCTTGGCCTGGTCTGCAGCCGGGCAGGGACGTGTGCCGGTGGACTTCGCCCCCGATGTCCAGGACCCTGGCTCACCCAGTCCCCCTCCAGTCTCCTGTCCTAGAATAAAATCCAACGCTGAGCTCCTGGGGCTGGAGGAGAGGAGCCCCTCCCCCCTCGGGGCCGGAGGGGACCGGCTGGGCACGGGGACTGTCCTACCCTGTCTGAATCGCCCTACCCATCTCAGCTGCCCTCCAGGCCTGCGCGGAGTCCTTCGGGGGTGTTTCTGGGGGCCCCAGGAAGGGCACGGTCTGGCTTGGATGTTGATGTTTGCCTGGCTCCCCCCCAACCCCACAGGGTGCTGACGGAGCTGGTGTCCAAGATGCGGGACATGCAGATGGACAAGACGGAGCTGGGCTGCCTGCGCGCCATCGTCCTCTTCAACCCCGGTACTGCCTGCCGCCCAGGCCTGGTGTCCACCCCTCAAGGAGCCAAGGCAGCAGGGCACCCGCCGCAGCCCCACAGCCCACTGACAGGGCGGTGTCGGCCCCCTGCCCCTCCTCTGAGCCTGCCTGTCTCTCTTGCGATGGGCTCTGCTCCAGAGATCTGGAGCCCGGCTGGCCTGGGGGTGCTGGGGGAGCCCCAGGGCAGGGGCGGGCTCTCAGGGCTGCTCGGGGTAGTGCTGGCGGTGGGAGGGCGGGGCAGCGGCAGGGCTCCTGGGTCCTTAGCCTCTGTCGGCTCCAGCGCTGAGGGTCAGGCTGGGGTGAAGATGGGGTCCCTTAGTGGAGCAGCCCGTTTCCGGGGGCTTTTGTCCCCAGGCCTGTGCAGGAGCCCACGACCCCGCCAGCACAGCCCTGCCCGGTGGGTCCCCCGTGAAGTCGCACGTGACGTGGCTGCTGACACTGCTTTACCTGCTGGGGTCCAGACTTGGGGTTGCCAGGGGCAGAAGGGAGGTGGCCAGAGCTGGCACAGGCCCAGGTGTAGGGGGACCGGGGGCCCAGCTGCAGAGGAGTCCGCATTTCCCGAGGTGCCCAGGACCCAGGCCACTGTGGCATTGATGCTGGACAGGGTGCCCCTGCTGGGATGTCAGACAGCCGGGGCAGGGCTGGTGTGGGGGCCCTGGCCTAGGGCTCCGAGGCCACCCAAGAGCAGGCCTGTCCCCAGGGCTGCCCTGGCTTCAGCTGGGCAGCAGGGGGGCTCCAGCCTCTGCCCCCTAAGCCATCAGGGTGGACCATGCCTGTCTGGGGCCCCACTCAGGGCGGGGGCCCGAATCCCAGTGCCCAGAGGGGGCTGTTGTTGGGGGGTCAGTGGGGAGAGGCTTGTCGGGTGTCAGTCTGTGGGGTGACCTCAGAAACGAGCAGAGGGGCTTAGCTTTGCCAAACCGGGGAGTTTTCACTGCCTCAGGGAGGCCTGTGACTGCTGCCCAGATGACCCAGGGCGGCCCCTGCGCCTCAGTCCTCACCCCTGGGCCCTGGGGTTTTGGTGGCCCTGGTACTCAGGCATCTCTGTCCACAGGCAGAGCCCCTTCCAGACCAGGCTTCTGCTGCCAGGGTCCCAGGGCTCAGAGTGGCTTCGGCCCCCACAGCGTGGGTTTGGCTGTTTCAGACAGAAGGTGGTTTGGAGCCTACGTTGGCTCAGAGGGGCTGAGGCCCATGCACTGAGGCCTCTGGAGGTGATGCAGTTGCCGTGGCAACCAGGGGTGGTGGAAGCAGGCCTGGCCCACCTTCCCGATGGGGTAGTGGGGTGGCGGGAGGTCAGGGGATGGGCCCAAGGTCGACTGGGCAGCACGCAGCAGGCAGGGCATGTGCGGGGCCGCCTCATCCAGGTGGGGGCTCTGGGTCCCCGCTTCCCGGGGCCGGGCTCTGACCTGTGGGCCCTTCTCCCTTGCAGACTCCAAGGGGCTCTCAAACCCAGCTGAGGTGGAGGCGCTTCGCGAGAAGGTCTACGCGTCCCTGGAGGCGTACTGCAAACACAAGTACCCCGAGCAGCCAGGAAGGTGAGCCCTGGCCGAGCCTCCGCCCAGACAGGCCTCAGGGCTGGGGCGGGCCAGCCCTTCAGACGCTCCTGTGGGTTAGAAGGCAGCTGCCCTCCCCGACCCAGGCGTTCTTCCGCCCCAGCAGGCACGCGCTCACTGTTCCCTGCAGCCCCGCAGACAGGGGCTCTGTGCTGGCGCACAGTAGGCACACGTGGGCGTAAACCAAGGCGGTGCTTCCCTCTGCCGGCAGAGGAAACCGCTCGAGGCAGGGCTCTGGTGTGCTCGCCCCGGCGGGGACGAAAGCCAGCACATAGTAGGTGCTTTGCCAATTTGTGCGGAGCAGATGGCTGTGGTCTGAGCACAGAGTCGGCCTGCCTCTCTCTCTGTCGACCGTGGGCCCGGGAGGGCTGGCCTTGTCTCCTTGCCAGGTCCCCCGAGCCGGGCGCGCAGTGGGTTTCTGGGAGAAGGTGCCTGCAGACCGGCTGTCCAGGTTCCTGCCTCCTCTCTTCCTGGACTGGCCTCTGTCTGCCGGGAGGAGGTGGGGCCCCAGGGCTCCAGGCCTGGCTCTGCCCTCACCCGGCCCGCCAGCCGGCACACACACGGTTAAGTGTCCGACCAGCCTCATCTGGTTTAAAGTGAAACTTCCTGGAGGAGGGGTGGCAGGCCCGCCCGTTTTTCCTGGCTCCCCGCCCCGGCCCATCTCGCCAGCTCAGCAGAAAACAGCGCGTTCTCTGGCCCCGCTCCAGCCTCCGAGCTGCGTTTTTGCCTTTAAAACGTGGGTTGTGTTGCAGCCAAGCCCGGGGCTTTCCCCCTGAAATAAGACATTGTTAATAATTGGTGAGGTCCCAGGGTCCCTGGAGGGTCGTGTGGAGAAGGCCTGGAAGCACTCGGGTGGGGCCTGGGGTCCGGGGAGGGGTAGATGTGGACGTCCGGGGTGGGGCATTGGGCCCTGTCCCCACACGGCAGCTGTCCTTGGCACAGAGCGCAGGAGCCTGGCGTCCCTTCTCCAGGTGCCCCCAAAGTCTCCCCTGCCCCTCTGCCGCCCACTGCCCTCCCCAGAGACTCTGCCGTGGGGCAGGCGCAGCCCAAGGAGCCCCTCCCTCTCCCTGCACCCGCCCTGTTCGACGTCGGGCTGCCGTGCTGCAGCTCTTTCTGGGCGAAGCGGGTGCTGGCGTGAGCCCCCCCAGAGGCTTCTAGGAGCTCAGACCTGCCCCCCAGCTCAGGAGCGGCTTCATCCCGAGGGGGCGGCCAGTGGCCAGGGACTTTGCTGTTGCTCAGATCTGCCTTCAGAGCCCTTCTTCCCGCGTAAAATCCTGCTGTGACTCCTGCTGCCCTTGGAGAAAGCCTGCTGCACCTTTTTAACTTCCCCCACGAAGCCCTGATCAGCCCGCCCCAGCCCGGCCACCGGCCCTTCGTCCTGAGTCTTGCCCTGGGGGTGTCCTCTTGGGGTCTTCTGGCCCTGGCCCCCCTCTGCGTCCATCCTCTGCCTGAGAGACCCCTCCCCATTCAAGGCCCCCGCCTCAGGCAGGTCCCCTGCCGTGGCAGCCTGGGGGGCTGGGGCGTGAGACGCGGTCAGGCCACGGGGCCGCAGGGGAGGGTGGCGGGCGCTCACGCGGCTCCATCCGCAGGTTCGCCAAGCTGCTGCTGCGCCTGCCGGCCCTGCGCTCCATTGGCCTCAAATGCCTGGAGCACCTCTTCTTCTTCAAGCTCATCGGGGACACGCCCATCGACACCTTCCTCATGGAGATGCTGGAGGCCCCGCACCAGATGACTTAGGCCCGCTGGTCCTGGCCCGCCCCGCCCTCCTCTGCCCGCCTGGACCTGGGGGCGTGGCCCGCCACTGCTGAGCCTGCGCTGCCGGCCGCCCTCCTCGTTTTCCACGACTCGTCTGGACCCAGCAGCGGGCATCCCGGGGCGGCCGCCAGAGCGGCAGGAGCCGGTGTGAGCCCCGGGGTTGGGGGGAATCTGGACGGGCTCACGGGGTACACGACGCTGCCCCCGGAGCTGCAGCGTTGAGAGTGGCTGGGCTCTGTCACGTTCTGTGGTCGCTGGGTTTGGAAATCTCCCGTGGGGGGTCCTCTGTTTGCAAGGATCCCTCTGCCTCCTGTGTTGGCTGGCGCCCTGCCCGCCCAGCTTCACCCACGATTGGGAGGAGGGGACAGGTCGGGGGGGGGCTGCCAAAGACCCCCACCTGCCTCCCAGGAGGACGGGAGGGGCTCTGGTCCCTCAGAGTGAAGGGTGAGCAACCCCTTTTTCCAAAGATGACTTTCAACCTGCTCCCCAAGCCGGTCAGATTGGCAGCCGACCTCTGTGCTGGGTTTGGGGGTCACCCAAGGCTGCAGGGACTCCCGTGCACCCCATCCCACCTGTGTGCTCTCTCTGCATTGTCCTGGTTTCAGCTCCTGGGCACATGTGGTCCTGTCCTGGCTGCCCCCAAACCTTCCAGCTTGTGCAGAGGGCTGAGGCTGGCCCCCAATCCTGCAGGGCACACCTGATCTCTAGTGGACCGGAGGCCTGCTGCCCACCCAGGAGGCCCGCGGGGACGGCAGGGGAGGAGGGTCCTTGGTCGGCTGCGCATGCTGGGGGAGGCCAGCAGGGTCCAGAGCTGGAGGGGCCTGTGGGCACGCCGCTGCGGGGAGCGGCCAGCTGGCCGGGGCCTGCAGCACTGTGGGGAGTGCTGCTTGGCTGGCTGGCGTCTCATGGGCCCCTGGGCTGGGCAGCGGCCGAGTGCCAGCACCCTAGGATCGGATGGGGCTCCCAGAGACAGGCTGTCGTCCTGTGTCCGTCCACACCCGCTCTGGTGGGTCCGGCCGGCCGGCAGGCCCAGCGTCCCGGGCCGGCTCCCTCAGGGTGAAGACCTCACAACGTTGCGCGGTCCCTCGGGTCCGTTTTTCCGTGTCACACCCCGAAACCCAGCGTTTGTCGGCTGGGGGGGCCCCCGAGGCTGGGTGAGGACAGGCCAGCCTCCCGGCCTCCGTGGGGGAGAGGGTGTCCGTTCTTTGCCCTCCGGGGTCCAGCCCAGGCTGAGCTTGAGGCGCCTGGGCTGACCGTGTGGAGGACGCCACAGACATCTTGCTCTGGCGTCCCCCCATTCCCGCCCCCAGGAGACGCGTCCCCAGCCGCCCCAGAACCTGCCCCACCCGCCCTCTGTGGCAGAGGTGGGGCGAGCCGGGGCCTGCCCAGCGCCCCCGGAAGTCTCGGCCGCCTTGGGGGCGTGGTGGTGTCAGCAGAGTGACGCAGGAACCCCACTGGTCCTCCCCCTGGGGTCCTCCCGGTGGTGGGTTTGTAAGGCTGCCGCCCACCCTGCACCCAGTGCCTTCTGCAGCTGGACACACCCCGTCCACGCCCCGCCCACCCCACTGCCCTGGACCACTCTGGAGCCCAGGAGAGGGCCCTGCGCCCCCAGGCCGCCCCGCTCCAAGCCCGAAGCCCCCGGCACCCCCAACCCCCAGCTTCCTGCCTCCCCCCCGCCCCGGGCCCCCGGTGTCCTGGGGCCAAGTCCCCCATCTTCTCCTCGGGCACTGTCATCGTAGCGTCCTCGCTGTGTTTGAAAAGGTGATGGTGGGGAAATGGCACGTTATTCAGTAGATAGACGTTTTCTTTAACCAGACCTTCAGTAGACCAATCTGGTTCAATTAAGGTGATTTTTTGGGTAATTATTATTTTGGTGGGACAGTCTTTAATTTTCTAAAGATAGCACTAACGTCAGCTTATTGGCCATCCTGTGCCATCCCCACTCGCTGGATGCTTCCGGCACGCACCGCCCCCCCAGCATCACCTCCCGCTCGGTCATCAGGCGGGGCTCCCGCGGCCGAGGAGCGAAGACAACCGTGTCTCAGGTTCGGGAGGTGTCAGCCGGGCCAGCCTCTGGCTTGTCCCCCACTGGGCGTTTTCTTGGAAGCTGGCCCACCCGGGGATGTCCGTGCAAAGCGTACCCGCGTCAGCCGCTGGCCCTCATCCCCCCAGGGGGAGGATGGCCCCCCACCCTGGGCGTCCCAGCAGGGTTTGGGCTGGCAGACCCCTCAAGCCAAGTGCTGGAGACCACACCGCGTTCCCTGCTCCGCGGAGGCCCTGGTTGGGCCCAGCAGGCACGTCCAGCCAGAGCATGACGGGCTGATGTTGCTCCCGCCGTGGGATTTGGTCCCTGCCCACGCAGGTGTGTGTGGGCAACACCCGTGCTGTGGAGACCCCGTGTGCACAGACCTGCTCGCCGTCCACAGACACACAGACCAGTTGCCCACGTTTTCTGTTTATTTTTAATCAAGACTCCCCCCCGACCCCATTTTCCTATAAATTTGCTTGTTGTAAGCAAGTACATAAGGACCCCTTCTTTGGTGAAATCCGGGTTCGAATGAATACCTTGAGGCAAGGAGACGCATCTATTTTAAGATGCTTTGGAGCAAACAGCTTTAGCCATTTCCGGTCCTTAGCAATGCCTTAGCCGGGACGTGTAGCTCACAGAGAGGATGACATACAGAGAAAAACAGGAGACATCTAAAGCATCGGGAAAGGTAGAAAAAAAAATCTATTTTTGTACAAATGTAATTTTATCCCTCATGTATAACTTGGAGGGCATGGCGGGGTGGGGGGCTTGTTTTGTTTCTGCTTCTAGAGGTGAAGGCTCTCTGAGTCGATGTCGGGACGCCGGACGGGCGCACGGGCCTCAGACGACACTGCTGCGGGCGAGAAGGTGGGCCTGGAACTCTCGAGGGTTTTCCTTCCCTTCCGAGTAACGTTAACGCCTCGCTCTGCGCTCTCCCCGTGGCCAGCTGGCCTTCCCGGGACTGACTGTGAAATTACTTACCCCCACGTGACTGTTCTCGAAAACATCGCGGCCGCAGGTGCCGGGCGAACAATGGTGTCAGAATTGTGGAAAAGAGACTCGGAGCAAAACGTGAGAGGAGAAGCAAAACATGAGCGTTTGAAAACACCCCCTCAGCTTGCCTTTGTTCGGGGGGGCTTTCCTGTCCGGGGCTGGAAGCTGGCCGCGCGGGGGGCTTCCGGCTGCCCTGGACGGGGAGGGCCTGCTGCCTTCACCCTGCCCCGAGGGCTGCAGCAGGCGTCCCAGCTGCCCTCCGCCGGTGGTGGCGGCCAGTCCCTGGCAGCAAGACCCTGACCTGGGGCTCCTGGGCCCTTCCTCCTCCTGGGTCTGCTCTGCATCTCAGGGCTCTTGGGTGACCGACCCCCTCCATGCCTGGGCCCCGTCGAGAAGCCCCCAAGAGGGGCGCCCTCAGCCCTCTCGGGGCTGGGCTTGGGCCGTGTTCGGCCCTTGCGTCCACATCAGCCCAGACGGGCGGGAGGTTCGCATGGCCCCAGGATGAGTGACGTCATCTGGCTGCCCCATTAACGAGCGGGTGGTGTCGCCCACCTGTCCCCGCTTGTCTCCACGCCGTCTGGGGGCTGGACAGGGCCCAGCCGCAGCGTGCCTGCGGTGCCCAAACCCTCTCCTGCACCTCCGTCCAGCCGGCACCGTCTGGGGACCCGGGGCATCCTGGGGCTGGAAGCCCTGAGGCCCACAGCCCTGCCTGGTGGCACCAGACACTTCGTACTGAGGGCGGAGGTGCCTCCCAGGGGAGGGCGTGAACCTGATGAGTCCTGAGAGCCAGGATCCCGCAGAGGACTCGCTGTACTTGGACGTACAGTACACACGGGGATTTGCATGTTCACATACATACAAACGTGCCCCTGCACGTGTGACACGCACAACCTCACTGGAACTCAGCTGTCCCAGCCCTGGCTGGCTGCAGGCGGTGCCCGGGGTGCTGATGCCCAGCCCCCACGGCCCGCTGCCCGCGACAGCCTCCCCGGAGTCAGGCATGGCCTTGCCCACCAAGCTCAGCCTGTACCTCCGGAAAGGGTGGGCACAGGAGACAGACCCTCATGAGCCTCTGTGACCAGCCCATTCTTTCTTCCTGTCGTAAAAATTCAAACATAACCACTGTGGGGACCTCTTCCTGGCCTAGGAAGTGTAGTCAGCCCCGGGGGCCTGGAAAACCGAGGGTCGCCTTGCCCGTGAGGGACCCTGGCCCAGGGGCTCCCTGGCCGTTGACCCCGGCCTCAGTGGGCCCCGGCCCAGCTCTGGACACAATCTCCACGGACAGGCCCTGCAGGGGCATCCTGCAGGTGTAAGCGGACCCCGAGGAAGGCTGCCTCATGGCTGCAGGGCCTGAGGGGCCGTTGGGAGTCTCTAGGGAAGACCAGGGCAAGGCCATGGCCGAGGACCTCCCCAGGCTGAGGGTTCCCTGCACGTTGTCCAGGATGCAGGCCCGAGGGAGCGCCCCTGAGCTGGAGTGCCGATCCTGGAAGAGCAGAGCAGAGGAGCCGATAGGAGGGGGAGTCCAGGGCGCAGGGCTCACATCGACCTCTTGCCAAGCGCCGTGCCCGTGGAGGGCCCCCAGTCACGCCGAGACCCTGGGCTGCCCACGGCCACTGCCAGGCAATCTGGCTCCTGGCCTCCCTGCTGCCTCCAGTTGCCATGGTGACCCTGGCCCAGGGCAGGCCCCCTGGACCACAGATGCTGGGCTTGATAAGTTTATCTGTCTCAGGATCCGGTGGTGACGGGCTGAGCGAGCAGGGCTGGGGAACCTCAGAGGCGAGGTGGGGGCATTTGGACTGGACTGTGCCAGGCATCCCCGTATGGCAGGTTCCAAGGTGGGTGCTGGAGCCCGGTGACAGGAGAGAGCGGGCCCTGCTGTCGCCAGCCAAGTGGTGTGGTTGGAGAAAGGGCCTGTGGGAAATTGGAGTCCTAGGAGGAGGGGGTGAGCCCCCAGAGAGGCCGTGACACCCAGCAGGGCACGCAGTGGACAGAAGCAGCGGGGGGTCGTCACGGCCCGAGCGCGGCAGCAGCGAGTGATGAGAACCGAGCAGAGGCGTCCAGTGGGGCTGAGACCTCAGGCAGGAAGGGGCCGGAGTGTGGAGGGCGTCAGGGGACGGAGCACAGGGCAGTTCTTGTCCCCTGCCCCCAACACCCCCGCGGTCTCCTCTGCCTCCGCGCTTGGGGCTCCTCTGCAGTGCCGAGGGCTGACCCCCAGCTGAAACACGAGCTGCTGCTGCCCGCCAGCCTGACTGGGCGTGGACTTCCCATCCCTCCTGTCCCTGGGCGGCGGGCGATCTCGAGGGCTCAAAGTTAAGAGTGGCCTGGCCATTTCACCCAGCTGCCCCCCAGCCTCAGAAGCCATCTGGGGATGCGGAGGACCCCAGAGGAGCTGGGAGGAGGCGCTTGGCACCCCTAGGGAGGAGTCCTGAGACGGCAGGGCCAGGAGCAGGGCCAGCCCAGCCCCCGACCACCGTTTGGAGGAGCTCAGAGAACAGACGTGTCCCTGCCAGGTGGCCCCCTGCGAGGCAGCACTGCCCCCTGCTGGACGCGCAGGGCAGAGGCCGCGCGGGGCCTTCCCGCCTGGCAGGTGCCCACTCCTGGCCCCTGGAATCGCCGGGAGCCTCGGAACTCCGCGGTCCAGGCCACGTTCCTGTCCGATTACATCAGAGGGTCGGGGTGGGGGGCAGAGGGGAGCCACCCCGCTGGGCAGCGGAGCCCACTCCGCGCTCAGCCCTGGCTGGGAGTGGGCGGGCACTGTCCCCTCTGGACCTCAGTTTCCCCGTCCCCCCAGCGGAGACAGACACCTCCGCCTCCCAGGGCTGTTGTGCCGAGGTGGGCGAGACCTCAGTCATCCAGAAAAGACCCTGAGGTCGCCACATCCTGGGTCATTTTGCTGGGATGTGGCCATCCGCCGGGCACAGGCCTGGCAGGCGTGGGGGCTGGAGGCCTCCACCTCTGGTCTGGGGCCACATCTGGAGGAGGTCGGGGCTGTGGGCCGGTTCCAGGCCGGGGGACCAGAAGGGTCAGCGTTGTCATGCCCTTGACGGTGAAAGCCCGGGGGAGGTCAGAGCCGCCAGTGGGGGTGGGAATACCGGGCTGTGGGGGCCTTGGTTCCTCATTCATTCATGCACTCAGGGACCACACTTAGAGGCCAGGCTCCACCCTGAGGGGCTGGCTGCAGACTCCGACTCAGAGCCTGGGAACCGGCGCTCGGCACCCAGCGAGCGAGGCTGGAAAAAGCCAGTCCCGCCCGAGGGGTGCTGTTGGCTCTCAGGCTTCCGAGACAGAGGTGGACCAGGAGCGTCCCGGGAATCCAGGCCCACGGCCCCGAGGGGCTCGTGGCGGAGGCAGGGGCAGGACTACCGCACTGGGCCCTGCTGGCTGCCCTGCCCCCGGGTTAGGACCCACCCAGCTTCGGAAGCCCGCTCTGCCGGGGGGGCCTGAGGTCTCTGAGCCACCCACGGCTCGGGCCTCTGTCCTCCTGTTCCTCTTACGCTGCAGTGGCTGCCGGGGCCCTCCAGGAGGCCTGAGGCTCGGGAGGCCAGGCCTGGGGTCCGCCCCCAGCTGGACGTGGGTGGACAGCGCGTTTCCCTCCTGGGCCTCAGCCTCCTCTCTGCGGATGGGGGCCAGCCACAGTGAGTACGGGCCGTGCAGGCGCGGAGCAGAGCCGTGATCACTGACGGTGAGCAGCCCTGTTGTTCGGGGAGGAAACTGAGGCCAGGGAAAGAGGAGGTGGCCCACCTTCAGCTCCAGCAGTGGGACCCAGGCCCCTGAAGTCCGGGCGGCGCTCCTGCCTGAGCTGGCCCGGGCGCCTGCCGGGGAGGGCCAGGTGTGAGCCCGCCTGGCCGCCTGCCTGGATTCCGGGCTGCCTGGTAGGACAGGTGGGGGCTGGTGGGGACTGGTGGAGGTGCCTGTGAACTTCCCTTCTGTCCGCTGCCAAGCCCTCAGGAGGCGGGGTAGGGCCCGGGCTGGTCGAGGGGCCCACTCTCTTCTCTTAGCCCCCAAGGCCCTTGGAGAGTGCAGAATGGGGAGAGGCTGCCGCGGCAGGGCTCTTGAGATGGGGGGGCCTCCCTTGCACCCTGAGAGTGGAGGTCGCCTGCTCTGGGAAGCAGTTTCTTACAAAATTCAGCATCATCTGGTGACTGCAGCCATAGGTGTTGATACAACCAATTTGAAAACGCATGTCTGCCCCCAGCCTGGCACACGGACCTTTACAGTGGCTTTATTCGTAACTGCTGACAACGGGAAGCAACCCAGACGTCCTGCAGTAGCTGAATGGACAAGCAGACCGAGGTTCCTCCAGACAGTGGGACACTCTCAGCAATAAAAAGAAATGAGCTGTCAGCCACGAAAAGACAGGGATGAATCATAAATGCATATTGCTAAGTGAGAGAGAAACTACATACATTCTGGAAAAGGCATCACTCTGGAGACGGTGAGCAGATCGGTGGCCCCGGTGGGGTGCGAGTAGGGGAGGTGCAGGGTGCTTAGGGCAGTGAAACTCTCCTGGCGGCTGCCTGGCTCTGTACTGGTCCACATCACAGGACTTTTCTGCACAAACCCAGCCTTACTGATGCAAAGAGAGTTACTTGGGAGGTCAGGAGACTCCCAGGATGGCGTGCAGACTCTGACCGGGCAACCTTCCTGAAGGAGTGGAGGCAGCGGCGGCTGAGCTGGCAGCCTTGGGGTCCGTGAAACTGGCCGTGAGGGGCGCCACCGCGGAAGCCTGTTCTTGGGGCGATGCCGCTGTTTCTGGGGCTGCAGGCTGACGGCTCTGATCTCTGGTGCGGCTCTCTTGTCTTCTGAAACTGAACTATGCAGCCGGGTTGGGGGCCCTGGTGTGTCGCTGCTGGGGTGAGAGGGACCCACGTAGGGGTGCGTGAGAGGCCCAGCGTGCACTCAGGTTTAGCTCCGCGCAGACGGCTGCGCGGCCACACCTGAGATTACATGTGACAGCCCAGTGTAGCATGCGCACAATTTGCTTGCTCTGTGAGCTGAGAGACACTGCTAGTGACGGATTGCTCCCTGAGCATCCCAGCACCCAGATCTTGGTTTCTAACGCCGTTCTCCAAGGCAAGGGCCAGGGGTCCTGTGGGAGACCATGCCAGGGCTGGGCAGAGACGGCCGGAATGAGCCAGGAGCATCTTGTTGTGCTAGAGAGTGAAAGTGGAGGCATGCAGGAAGCAGGACAGCGGGTCGTCGGGGGGACACCGGATGTGACCAGCACGGTCCCTGCGGACGAGGCTGGGACATGCGGGGCTGGGACAGACAGACAAAGTCGGACTGGATTATGACTCAAAGGACAGCATGAATACCCGTGAGCCTGTTCTCATGTAAACACACGGCTGAATAAATAAACGCGTGGTGGAGGAGAGACGACTCTCCCTGCACAAGAGTCCCAGAGGGTTTGTGTGCGTGCCCCTCTCCACGAGCTGGAACCCGAGATGCGAGCTGCGCCCAGTGACCGCCTTGTAGAGAAGCTGCCGGGGGAGGGAGACAGAGAGGGACGCTCCAGGGGAGGGTGTGGAACCCGCAAACCCGACCTCGGCCAGGGCTCAAGGCCAACACTAGCGGTGATGCGTCCTGGTGCCGGCCTGCACCCTGGCACAATGGCATGAATAGGGTACTGCCCTCAGGGTCTTCCTCCCAACCCCCCCCATCAAGGCCCACCACGAGAAAACCGCAAGAGAAATCCCAGCCGAGGGACCTTCTACAGACTCCCTGAGCAATCCTCCCTCAGAACTGTCAAGGTCATCAAAGCACAGAAAGTCTGAGAAACTGCGGCCCAGAGGAGCCCAGGGAGATGTGACCACTCAGGGCTGGGTGGGGCCCCGGGCCGGAGGAGGACGCTGGGGGAAGGCAAGACAAGGGGCATAAGCCAGGCTCCCCTGGAGGCCCGGGTGGTAGGGAGACTGCCTGCCGTGCGGGAGGCCCGGCTTCGATCCCAGAGTCAGGAAGACGCCCGGAGGAGGAGATGGCAACCCGCTCCAGTGTTCTTGCCAGAACCCCACGGACAGAGGAGCCTGGCGGGCTACAGTCGCTGGGGCTGCAAAGAGTCGGACACGCCTGAGTGACTGGCGCTCACGTCGCAGACACGAACACAGGAGAGCTCGCTTTAATCTGCTTCCCTCTGTCGCGGAAGCTGTGCCTCTCACAGACTGCAGGTCAGTGGCCGCCCCGGGTCTAGCACATCTCCCGGTGCCTGTCCCCAACAGCGTTTGCTCACTCCTGTCTCGGTGTCACATTTCGGGAATTTTCCCAGTGTTTCAAACATTTTCATTCTTGCTAGATCCGTTATGGTGATCTGTGACCTTTGTCATCATCCGAGAAGCCGTGAGCTGCACCCACAGAAGACAGTGAACTCCGCTGACAAGCGTGTGTGTTCCGACAGCTCCGCCAACTGGCCGCTCCCCGCCTCGCCCTCTCATCCGGCCTCCCTTCACCCCGAGACGCCGCAGCGGTGCCATCTGGTCGATTAAGAGCCTACCAGGACCTCCGAGTGTTTAAGGGAGAGGAAGAGGCGCTCGTCTCTCACTTTAAATCAAAGCTGGACGTGATGGAGCTCAGTGAGGAAGGCGCATCAGGGCTGAGCCAGGCCTGGAGCCAGGCCTCTTGCACCACACAGCTCACCAAGGTGTGAAGGCAAGGGGAGCTCTTGAAGGAAATTGAAAGTGCTGCTCCAGGGGCCACACGAATGGCCAGAAAGAGAGGCAGCCTTCCTGCTAGGACGGGGGAAGTTAGGTGGTCTGGACAGAGCATCAGACCGGCCCAGCACTCCCTCAAGCCAAAGCCTCGTCCAGAGGAGGACCCTGATCTCTTCGATTCTGTGAAGGCTGAGCAGGGTGAGGAGGCTGCGGGAGAAAACGTGGAACCTGGCAGGGTTGGCTCGTGAGGGTTCGGGGCAGAAGCCGCCTCCTAACGTGCAAGGGCAGGTGAGGCAGCGAGTGCTGACGCAGGAGCCGCAGCAAGTCTTCGAGAAGACCCAGCTCAGACTGCCCACGGGGAGGCGGCCCTGGACAGCAGACGCTCAGCGGAGGGGCAACAGCCTCCACCAGCAGAGAGACGGCGTCTTCCCAGTGGCTCAGACGCGGTTCGCGTGTTTCCGCAGTGAAATGTTTTAAATTGAGATTTGTACATCGTTTCCTTGGACATAACGCTATTATGGCCACCGGGGAAGCCCCGATTCGGAGGGGCAACAGCCTCCACCAGCAGAGAGACGGCGTCTTCCCAGTGGCTCAGACGCGGTTCGCGTGTTTCCGCAGTGAAATGTTTTAAATTGAGATTTGTACATCGTTTCCTTGGACATAACGCTATTATGGCCACCGGGGAAGCCCCGATAGCTACAGCGCAGGGTGAATGTGACCGTCATCGCCCTGGGAACCGAAACTCCCCTGTGACTGGCTTTCCTGTGATATGTGCGGCAGTGGCCTGGAGCCGAGCCGGCTGTACCTCTGACCTGTTGCCTTTAATGATGACGTTTTGATACTGGTTCCTTAGTCACGACACACATACCAGATGAATGTAAGATGTTAGCACTGGGGAGAGCTGGGTGAGCGTCTGTGGGAACTCCCTGTGCTATCTTTGCAAATCTAATACGATTTTGAAATAAAAAAGTTTATGGAGAAAATTAAAGCAGCATGGATATGTAAAAAAAAAAAAAAATGTCACAAGCTGTGGCCTGAACACTGACTTTCGGAAACCAGTGTGTTTACTGAAGGCCTCTTGTGAGACGGCCCAGCTGTGGTGAATAGGACTCTCTTTTCTAAAGAGGGTCCATATGCAGCCTGTCTTTAACATCCCGTCTTCAGGAGAGATGGAGGGAGCGAGGGAGGGCGGGAGGGGTGCGTGGCGGGGCGCGGTGGGTCAGGGTGGGCTGAAGGGCTGGCCCGCAGGCTGATTGCTCTCCCGCCTCTCCCCCCCGCCCGCCTGCCGAGGTCTCTCTCCAGGCCCTTGCTGTATTGCCTGAGCCCCTTGCCCAGGACTGAGTGGCCACGGGGACAGGCCTGACCCCAGTTACAGAGCTCAGCTTTTGCATTTTGATTAGAAAGGCCCCGACCCCAGCTGACAGAGGAGCAGCCTGGGCACCTTGGGCGAGGGCTGGGCCACGGTGGAAGCCAGTCTCATCTCGTAGCCGCTGCTTGCTGGGTGGCTGGTGGCCTGGTGCTTGTGGACACGCAGGGGATGGCAGGGGCTCAGACTGGCACCCCCAGGCCCCACCGTGTGTTACCTCTTGTGGGCTGAGCTCTGGGTTTCCAGTAGATCACCCCTACCCCTCCCCGGCAAGTTCTAGGTCAGCAGGACCCAGGCTGGAGGTCTCAGGAGCAGGGACTTTCCCAATAGTGAGGCGAGGTTTCCTATGTCTGGGGCTGGATGCGGCTGGGTGTGAGAGGGGAGCTTGGAGCATCCTTACGGAACCCGTAGTGGGGTCTTCAGAGCCTCTATCAGAGTCTCAGCCTGGGGCTGCTGCTGGTGTAGCCCGGGAACTCAGTCTGGGGCCTTGTTGCCCCCCACCCCTGCCCCTGGGAATGCAGGTGTGGGCCCTGGAGTCGCACGCAGCAGCTCCCCCCACCCCCGCCCCCGAGCATGGACGGTGGGGCCCCTCTGGGCTGAGGTGGCCGTCCAGGGTGTAGAAGTCCAGGATATTGGGCTCCGGAGGAGCCTGAGGTCTTGGAGGGCCTTGGGTAGGACAGGTTGGAGGAAAGGATCCAGGGCTTCGCCAGTGAGCACAAACTCGGTGACCTTTGGGTGCAAGGAATAAGTGACACTTTGATTAAGAGAAAAAGAAATTGATTTAAAAAAAAAGCCCAGACAAAAGTGAAAATGAGTTCAGAGCAGACAGAGTGTTGATGGAGGGTCTGTTCTGAGCGGCTCCTCTCCAGGGCCAGCTGTGTGTCCACTGCAGCCAACAGTGGGCGCTGCCTGGGGCGTGTGCTGAGGACTCAGAGGCCTGAAGCATTGATTCTGCTGCGGCGTTAGGGGCCTGGAGCCTGTACAGTCACCAGCCTGATGGGACCGCCTCTGTGTAGCTGCACCAGTGGGTCAGTGGAGCCTGCGTGAGTGGGGCTGGCTGGCTGCACTTGCTCCCCCTCCAACTTTGGCGGTTTCTTTCTGTTGGACCCACCAGGACCTCTTTCAGTTCAGTTCAGTTCAGCCGCTCAGTCGTGTCCGACTCTTTGTGACCCCACGAATCGCAGCACGCCAGGCCTCCCTGTCCATCACCAACTCCTGGAGTTCACTCAGACTCACGTCCATCGAGTCGGTGATGCCATCCAGCCATCTCATCCTCTGTCGTCCCCTTCTCCTCCTGCCCCTGATCCCTCCCAGCATCAGAGTCTTTTCCAATGCGTCACTTCTTAGGGCGCTAGAAATCTCACCAGTCCCTGGACACCCTTTCCTGCTCCTCTAGTCACTCCTGCCAAACCCCTGGCCCTTCTGTTTGCAGAGTTACAACAGCTTGTAAAGCTTGGTTGCAGTTCTCTGGTTCAACAGTGGGTGGCGCTCTCTAATTATTCCAGGTGGTTGTTCAGTTGCTAAGCTGTGTCTGACTCTGCGACCCCATGGATTACAGCACGCCAGGCTTCCCTGCCCTTCCCTTTCTCCTGGAGCTTGCTCAAACTCACGTCCATGGAGTCGGTGATGCCATCCAGTCATCTCATCCTCTGCCACCCCCTTCTCCTCCTGCCTTCAATCTTTCCCAGCATCAGGGTCTTTTCCAATGAGTCGGCCCTTTGCATCAGGTGGCCAAAGTGTTGGTGTTTCAGCTCCAGCATCAGTCCTTCCAATGAACACCCAGGACTGATCTCCTTTAGGATGGACTGGTGGGATCTCTTTGCAGTCCAAAGGGCTCCCTCGAGTCTTCTCCAACACCACATCAATTCTTTGGTGCTCAGCTTTCTTTACAGTCCGACTCTCACATCCGTGCATGACTACTGGGAAGACCACAGCTTTGACTATGTGGATCTTTGGCAAAATGACGTCTCTGCTTTTTAATATGCTGTCTAGGTTTGTCATAGCTTTCTTTCCAAGGAGCAGGCATGTTTTAATTTCACGGCTGCAGTCATTCACTGCAGCAATTTTGGAAAATTCCTCAGTTCTGCAACTTGAGCATTTATCAAACCAAAATGACTTACTCACTGATCAAGTTCAATAAAGCCTTTCTTTGTGCACAGAACTTTGTGGATTGTAACTTTTAATTAAGTCAGAATCAAGGGAAGATGCATTTCTTGATCTATTACCTGCCAATAGCTTTCCTTGGCTTGTGGGGCAGCAAGTGAGGCTGACTCCAACGAAAGGTAACCTCCTTGAAGTACAGGATGGCTGTGAAACTCGCCACAACTGGAGGCATTCGGCCCCCTGCCCCAGAGAAGTGCATGCCTGCCTGCCTGGGTACCTGGAGTTTCATGTACCTGGAATGAAGGGGAAACATCACCGGTGCCTCCAGCTGGCTTGATGGCAGAGACGGGGCCGGGCCGTCAGCTCCCCCGTCCACCACCAGAGGGCATCATTGCCCCACCGAGCGCCCTTCACCGCCAAGCCTGTTGGCCGGGGCTGATTGACTAAGCCCTGCCGTCTCCCTGGCAACCGTCTCCAGCCCTCCCTCTTCCGGCGCCCATCCGGCCGAGCGTTCCTCTGNCACCACCAGAGGGCATCATTGCCCCACCGAGCGCCCTTCACCGCCAAGCCTGTTGGCCGGGGCTGATTGACTAAGCCCTGCCGTCTCCCTGGCAACCGTCTCCAGCCCTCCCTCTTCCGGCGCCCATCCGGCCGAGCGTTCCTCTGCGATGCACAGGAGCTGCCCCTCTGCTCTCTTCCGTGCCTGGGTCAGCGGCGCTGCCCGAATGGACTGTGTTGGGCGCAGCCGGGGCCCCGTAAGAGCATCTCTGATTTCCTCTTGGCCGAGGGGCCCTCCTTTCCCCCAAATGCTTGCCTTCCCCACCTCCTCTTCTGGAAAGGGGGAGGGAACTTTCAGAGCCAGGTGCAAAGGCAGCGATCCCCTCACACCCCATGGTGGGGAGTGGGCTGGGGAGGGGGCACTGGCTGCCGAGGAGTGGGGGTGCAGAGTGCAGGGACCACGGGCAGAAGACCACGGGTGTTTGGGACCCCAGCTGCTTCCGGATCTTGTCCAGTGGGAGCCCCTCTGTGACCAGACTGTGCAGTGGGAAGTGAGGATGAATTTTGACCACATTGGACCCCAACATGACACTCCAGGCTCGTCCCCAAGGCCTGTAGAAAGGCTCAGGTGGGCACCTTCCCAGTTCAGAGTGAGTCAGGGGGAGAAGGGAGGCCACGGGCACGCAGGAGCCAGAGAAGGGGTCGAGCTCCTGCGCCGGATGAGGGGTCAGGACCGTCGGTCTCAGCTGCTCTGAGGACTCAGGGCGACGGGCGGGTGGTGAGCCCTCTGGATGGCGCGGTCAGGGCGGACCTCGGTGAGAGTCGGGGAAGGACAGCCCGGCCTCCCGCTTCCTTGCCCAGCTTGGCCTGGCCGACACTCACTCTGAGCGGGAGGCAGGCACCCAGCCTTCCCTGTGCCTGCACCGCCCGCTGTGCTCCCTGCGAGAATGGCGGAGGGTGAGCTTGCAGACCTCAGGTGGGCCTTGCTCCCTGGAGCTCCCCCTCTTCTGCCCGGGGTGCCCCGGGACCCCAGCACAAGGCCAGGAGCCCAGTGGGGCCGATCATGTCACACGGGGTTGGGTGCAGACTCCAGGGAGGGGAGCTGTGATTCGGTAACCTTCTCACGGCGCCTGTATTTCGACAGGACAGTCGTGGGTCATGCTGGGCGAGTCTGAGGCTCCAGGCAAAGGCAGTGGTGGTCAGCCCCGAGTTCCCATCCGTCTGTTCACTTGCTCAGCAGTTGCTGCCCGGGGCTGGCTTGGGGAGAGCGGCATCTGCCCCACACAATGTAACACGTGGCTGGAAATTTTCTGGTAGCCACATTAAGAACTATGTGAATTTTATTAATATATTTTATTTAACCCAATATCTCACCCCGTTATCATTTCAACATGCGAGCCATCTAAAAACTATTAATGAGCTGCCTTACGCTCATTTACTACCAAGTCCGAGATTTGGTGGATATTTCACACTTTGAGCACTTCCCGAGTTGTGTGAGTCAGACTTCAAGCTCTCAAAAGCTGCAGCGGCCCGGGCTGGCATACTGGAGAGTGGACGTCCAGAACATGCTCTCGGGGCTGCAGGCAGGCAGCCAGCATGGGCTGATCTGTGCCAGGAGGGGGTCACAGGACTATGGGAATTCAGAGGGAGGAACAGCCAATGGGGAGGGGCCTGGAGGACTCCCAGGAGGAGGAGGCGTTGGGGCTGGGCATGGAAGGGTAAAGAGGAGTTCTTGGGGTACAAAGGAGGGGAAAGACAATCTTCTCATTTCGTTCCTGGTTCCCAAGATAGGGGCTGAAGAAATCAAGGACTTTCACTGACTCCCCACCAGGTTCTCCTAAAGGAACCACTGATGTAAATCTTCTTTCGGGACTTCCCTTAAGTCCATGTTCCCAGTGCAGGGCGCCAGGTTCAGTCCCTCATCAGAGAACTAAGACCCGGCACCATGCAACTAAGACCCAAATAAATAAACACTCTACAAAAATCCGCTTCTTCCTGCCCCTGGGCCAGTGCTAATATTTTTCCATATTCTAGTAACAAACCCTGAGGCCTAGAGGTTCAGCTACTAGGAAGCTTCTGCGCTCAGTCCTGTCTGGCCCTTTCCAACCCCAGGGCCTGCAGGCCCCCGGCTCCTCTGCCCATGGGATTCTCCAGGCAAGAGTACTGGAGTGGATGGCCATTTCCTCCTCCCAGGGATCTTCCCACCCAGGTTTCGAACCCGTGCCTCCTGCACTGACAGGCAGGTTCTTCACTACGTCGTCACCTAGGAAGCCGGGCGGGTAATTGGCGAGACATAAGCCTTACCTAGATCTTAGACAGCAGTGGCCACGGGGACGGTGTCACCTGGCCCTCCCTCTGCGTTTTGAAGCCATGGTGCTGTGTCTGTTGCTTCACACAGGGAAGGAGGTGCAGGTGGGGACTCCTGAAACTTGTCTGTAACCAGGTGCCATCCCTGGGTCCCACTCAGGAAGTCTTCCTTAGGTCTAATTGAAATCTCTCTTGCTGCTGTTGGGGTCCCAGGCGAGGCTGCTTTGCAGGACGGCTCCGATGCCACCTCTCCCATGGCTATCCCCAGGGACCAGCCTGGAGAGCTGCTGTGTTCGTGAAAACCTTTAGAAATGAATCTTCCAAATGTGTCTGTAAAGAGTCAAAAGGCTGAGCCTTCACGGGNGGTCCCAGGCGAGGCTGCTTTGCAGGACGGCTCCGATGCCACCTCTCCCATGGCTATCCCCAGGGACCAGCCTGGAGAGCTGCTGTGTTCGTGAAAACCTTTAGAAATGAATCTTCCAAATGTGTCTGTAAAGAGTCAAAAGGCTGAGCCTTCACGGGGGTATCTCGGGAGAGGCGACCGGTGTGGGGCCGCTCTGTGGCAGCAGAGCCACATTCCCCCTGCTCTCCTTCCTGTAGGGAGAGGGGGTCCACTGGGGTGACGCTCTGTTGCTCCACTTGATGGGGCAGCAGGAAGGCCCCTGTTTCCTGAAGCCTCCCTCCTGTGTTGTCTGGAATTGAGCTTCCGGGCTTCATTCTGGGGCATTTGCGCATCACCCTTTGCCCTTGCAGACGCTCACTGCACGCTCCGGCACTGAAGCGGTCCCTGTCGTTCTCCTCGGGGATCCGGGGGTGGTTGGGGTAGGGACTCCGGTAAGGTGCGCTTGAGCCACGGGAAGTTGAGGGAAGAACCTGTGGGGGGTCAACCCTGGCCTGGTCCCCGAGGCGTGGGCCTGGATCCTCTGCTGAGAGGTGGGCTGCGTGGGAGCGCACACAGCCTCTGTCCTGTCACCTGAGAGGCGCAAACGGTAAAGCGTCTGCCAGCAATGCGGGAGGCCCGGGTTTGATCCCGCGGTCAGGAAGATCCCCTGGAGAAGGAAATGGCAACCCACTGCAGTGCTCTTGCCTGGAAAATTCCATGGATGGAGGAGAATGGTAGGCCACAGTTCATGGGGTCAGAGTCGGACACGACTGAGTGGCTTCACTGGCCCGCTGTCACCCGAGAGATGGAGGTTTCAGCAGCGCAGCCTTGCCCTCACACCTGCCGTGTGTCTGGCGGGTTTTTTCCCGTTCTGCCTCCTCAGCTTGGGCTCGTTTGGGCACACTGCCTCCCCGGGTGGCGTGTAGTGGGTCAGGGTCGCTGTGCAGTAAAGAGCTGACTCAGCAGACTCGGGTTGCCCACACCCTGCATGCCCAAGGGAGGCCAGGCCCTGGCTCAGCTCCCGGGAGGGACCTCTGGACACTCGGGATGTCCTGCTGATAAAAGCATCTTTGTCTACCTGCTCCAGGCCATGCCGGGGAGTCTGTGAAATGATGGGGTTTATGGGGGTGCCTCAGGGTCCCCGGTATCAACTGGATCTCTGCAGGGGCTGGAAGCTAAAGTCACCTACGTGGGCAGCCAGGCTTGTCTTCATGACCCACCTCCAAGGAGAATGGGCACCAAAGCTCAGGGGGGCTTCCTGACTGGTACCCCTCCCATGACGTCACACATCCTCTGGGAGGGGCTGGTGCCTGGTGTCCCTGGCACCTGCCCCACGCGGACCCTCCCTGGGCTGGTTTTTCTCTGTCCGTTTGGGCTCATAAACTTTAACCGTGAGCACGGCAGCCTGGCTGAGTTCTGCGAGTCCGTCCAGCGGCTCCTGGGAGCCTAGGGTGGTCTGGAGCCCTGGGGGGCAAGGTCAGCAGCCCTGTTGACTGGCTCTGAGGTGGGGGGGTACCCTGTCCCTTCTGTGTCACGTGGGCAGTCCTGTGTCCAGAGGCCCCTGCAGGATGTCTTCAGACGCTGGGACGCTTCGACCTTTGACCTTGACTCCTCTCTCCTGTCCGAGCTCTCAGCTTTCTCGGGCGTCCACGTGGCATCCTACATTCTCCAGGGAGAGCCAAACCGTTTCTGGTGGTGGGGGATCCTCCCTGAGTGGGGCTCCTGCTGACCAGGGCGGGGGCGCAGTCTTGGCCCCCCCACCATTCTGAACCTGGAAGCACCTAGGACGAGGGGGTGCTTCTGGGAAGCCGGGCTCCGCGTGTGTGTGTGTGTGTGTGTGCGCGCGTGCGCATGTGTGGGTCCTGCCTTGTCTGGGGCGGGGGCTGGGCCGGGCTGCAGCGCCCCTGAGAGCTCCCCCCTCAGCTCAGGGGAAGCTCCGTGCTGCCTGTGCTAAGGTTCTGGTGGCGTCCAGGAGGTTGGGGAGGTCTGACCTTCCCTCCGGGGCCCCCGTGTGCTGGTTCCCCAAGACGCGCCTCGGGCCCCGATGCTGGGCCCGTCCAGGCTGCTGCTCCTATGCTTTTCGGCCTCTGCCTCTGTCTGGGACGGATGCTGGCCCTCCTGCCAGGCCCCGCCACCCGCCCCCGGGGGCCCGTGCGCCTGTGTTCAGGTGAGCGGGTCCAGGTGTGGCCGGCCCTGATGCCAGCCCTGGGAGAGGCTGCTGGGCATGAAGGGCCCTGGGCGCCATGAGACAGGGAGCTGGGAGCCCCGCGGGGTCAGCCTGTGCCCGGAGCCTGGTCTTAGCGGCCTGCTCTTTCCCAGGCCATGGTCTGCACTTGGCCCCTGCCCTGGGCCAGGCCCCGCGTCCGGGGATGGGCGCTGCCCACGGGGCCCTGTGGGCTGGGACCTGGGGCCTGGCTGGAGCCGGCCGCCGCCCCCGGCCTGCCACGTCGCTGCTTCCACCCCAGCGGCAGGAGGCCGCGCGCACGCTCCTCTGTAACGTTTTGGAGAGCTGCTGTTGCAGGAAACATCTGGCTGCCGTCCAAGGAGCATAATGAGAGAGAGAGGGCGAGAGGGGGTGGGGAGGAGGCGGGGCGGGGAGGTTCGGAAAGACCATCTGACTCCACTTTGCAAAGACAGCTGCAGTTATGTCTCGTCTCTGAGGGTTTCGAAGCCACTTCGGACTCAAACCGTGCCGGGTGATGTCAGTGGGGAAAAATGAAGCTCGCCCTGGTTCTGGGACACGCACCACGTGAAGTCGGTCCCAGCGAGCTCCCGGCCCGCGAGCCAGGACAACGGATGGCCCACGGGGGTCTTTGCAGAAAGGCAGGCGCCACGGGGGCAGGGGCCGAGGTCCGCCGCCCTGGGCATCCCGGGCTGTCCTGCCTCAGCTCCGTGGCCTGACCCAGGGGACAGGAGGGGGAGCAGGAGGAGGGCGGAGTGAGGCCATGGGTGGGGGAGAGGTCACCGTCAAAGGGAGCCCCGCGCAGTGTCCCACGTCGGAAGACGTCCGGGGGCCTCTGGACACAGGTCTGCCCACGTGACACAGCCCTGGGCCCCTTCGGAACAGTTCAGTGTGTCCCACCCCTGCCGAGAGTGGAGGGCCGCTGGCCCCGGGATGGAGAGGATCCTGGCGTTGCTGGGCCTCCAGCCTCGACGTCAGGAGGGTCCCCGGGCTGTGGGGGTGTCCCGGGCCTCAGTACCCCCAGTGCCATGAGCATGATCGGGCCCCTGCACTCTGCAGTCACCCTTGAAGCTCGGTGCTGGAGTCTGGGACCCTCTCTGTATCTGTCTGCTGCTCCCAGCTACCATGGGTGCTGGAGGAGGAGTGAGGAGGACCCAGCCCGCCCCTCCTGCTTGGGGCTGCTCTGGTGAGGACCCTGCCCCTCCGGATGGGGGCTCCAGGGGTCCTGGAACACTGCAGGAGCTGACGTGGCCGTGCCTCCACAGGAGAGGGTACGAGGCTCCCTTCTCCCAAGTCCAGGGGCTCCGTGGACACTCCGCAACCCTGGCAGAGCCTGGGCCTCGGACAAAGTTGCTGCAGCCTCAGAGCCCTCGGTCCCTAGAGGTAGAGCCCCCCCGGGGAGGAAAGACCTCCCGCCACTTGCAGAGCCCCTAGGGGCACACGTCCCGGGCCCCGCGGAGCCCGCCGGGGTCTGAACGGTGGCCTGGCTCGGCTGTCGTCTCCACATTTGCTCTCCCACGCAGAGAGAAGCCTGGTGACGGCGAGGCTGGGTGGACGCCGGCTGGAGGAAGGCAGATTCCAATCGACCCGCGTTTGCTGGCAGCCGACAGTGCCAGGCGCGAGGGCAAGGGCCCAGGGCCCGCGGCCAGCCTCCAGGTCGCCTCTGAGCAGCCCCGCTCCGAGGGGCCCACTTTGTGGGGAGGAGGTGGGCATCCTGGGGTGCGGGGGACTTGCACGGGGCACCGGGGCTGGGCGGGCTGGAGGCCCAGGGGCCACAGTGCCTGGGGGTGGGGCTCAGCCTGGAGGGGGCCCGTGCTGTGACTGGAGGGGGGCAAAGCCTGGCTCAGGACGGGGCGGGGGGCGGGGCGGGGCCGCCTGCCTGGGACTCGGTTCAGCCGTGATGCAGCAGAGCCTTGACTCATGGGCTGGGGCCTCCTGGCCTCTGGGGGTCTGAAGACATTTTTTCCATGGAAAGTAGCCGCTGGCGCTCTGCTGAGCAGGGAGCTCTCTGCTCCTTCCCGCCGCCGGCCGGGCCTTTGGCAGTGGGCTGTCCGCTCGTCGGGCCGAGCCTCCCTGCCGGACTTTCCGTGGCCTGGGCTGGGGTGGGAGCGCGGGGCAGGGGTCAGTCGGGCGGTCCTGCTGCTGGTCAGTCCCCGGAAGGCGCTGCCCCGTGCGACCTCGGGTCTAGGGCAGGGGTGGGACGAGATAACAAATGCCAAGGTCTGGCTGCAGGGTGACAGACATGATTCCTTCATTAGCTCTTTGGGGGAAGCTGGGGGGCGGTAAGGAGGTACAGGAAGTGGACTGTCCTCTTGGTGGGGGGCAGTTGAAGTGGCAGATGCTGGAGTATTCACTGACGCTCCTGATCTTGGGAGCGGGTGCCCCGAAGCCTCTCCACGGCACTGGTGGTGAGGCGTCTCTCTGCCTGGGTGGGCACCAGGGCTGGCTCACCCCTGGGAGACACAGGACGCCAACTGGTTAATCAGAAACCCTCCTCAGAGCCCCTTGAAGGACTCATCCCCCCACGGGAAACACAGGCACCCTGGGAGCCCAAGAACCACGCACCAACAGAGGGGCCTCGCCGTGGGCCAGGGGGCCCGCCAGGATGGTGAAGGCTTGGTGCGCCTGGCCTGAGGTGGACTTGGGACGCAGCTCTGTCCCCAGCTCGGCGGGAGAGGCAGGGCCATCTGGGGCGGCCTGCATGGGGAACCCCTGGCTGGATGTGAGTGCAGCCTGGGGTAGATCCCAGCTACCTTATCCCCAGGTGGCCTCAGCAACGTGGGCCGGGGGCTTCCACAGGGAGCACTCTGAGGCCATTCCCGGCCCCACCCTCTCCTCCAGGAAGCCCTCCTGAGCTTCTTGCTCCTTTGGATTCTGCTGGGTTCGGCACATGGACCCCGCAGTCTGACCTTAGCGTCTTCCGCCGTTTTACAAACAGAAGTCTTGTCTCTTGGGAGAGCCAGGGGCAGGGCCCAGGCCCAAGGCTTGGCTGGGGCAGGGCTCTCCACATGTGCTGGCTGTGTTGACCAAGGAGAGGTGGTGCCAGGCCTGGGGGCCCCGAGAGGGCACCTGCTTTTCAGCTACGCCACTCGTGACCTCCGGGACCCTGAGCAGGCCTCCCATAGCTCTGAGCCTCAGTCTCCCCTTCTGTGAAATGAGATGTTAGCAGCACTGGCCTCCTCGGGTTACTGGAAGGATCTAAGGGCCTGACAGATGTGAGCACCCAGCCCAAGGTCTGGCACCTGGAGAGGTCGGGGGCCCCCAGGGTGGACCAGGCTGAGGGGACCCTGGACTCAGAACTCCCAGACCATGCGCCTTCCTCTCCGGCTGAGCGCCTCTGCCTGAGCCTCCTCTAGGAGACCCTCCGGGGCTGCCCAACCCCAGCGTGTCATCTAAGTTCTGGGAGCTCTAGGCAGCTCACGCCGGTAAGGTTTTTTTTTTTCTTTCCACCCCAGCTATGATAGCCACAAATGTCTCCAGCCATTGCCAAACGTTCCCGGGCGGGTGAGGGGGGAGTGGTGGGATTAAATGCCCCCGTTTGAGAACCCCTGGCTTAGAGAAAGAAGCCTCGTCCTAAGTCAAGTGGGGTTGGGACCAGCTCGGGTGTGGCCTCCTTCAGGAAGCCTGCCCTGGTTCTCTGCCGTACTCTCTCATCAAGCATTTCTGCTCATCTCTGATGTGAGCGTCCATCTGGTGGGGGTGTCGAGAGGATTCTAGGAGGCCTGCCTGAGTGCTCTGCACGTGCGCCTGCCCCTGGGCCGCTGCTGTGACAGGCTCTTCCCTCACGACTCTGCAGTCCTCGCCGCTGGAGGCCCGGCCCTTGCGGTCCTGGCCTGAGGCGCTGGGGCCAGGTGGGTCCCATGAGGCCTGCTGGGCACCAGAGGGGACCCTGTGGCCCAGAGGAGGGCAGGCGTCAGCTGCGGCTCTGTCTGCCAGCCTGCGGCCGGGGCAGGGCGCTGCGTCTCGATGCCTGCATGGACAGATGCGTGCACTCGGGGGGAAGAGCCTTCCAGAGCGCAGTGAGGGGTGGCATCCCTGCCAGGCTCACCCTCCAGAAGGTCCTGGGGTCTGACTGCAGACATGCTGCACAGCTGTCCTGGGCATCCTGTGCCCGGCTGCCTGCCTCCTCACGGGCCCCCTGCACTCTGCCTGGTGGCTGTTTGGGGTGTTCCTGGTGGGGACACTGCTGGCTGATACTGCAGCACCCCGGGCCTCCTGGACACCTCTCAGAAGTGCAGGGGCCACGGCCAGAGCTTCCCCTCGCATCCTCATGTTGACAGGATTCAGACAGCATCTCCGTCGCCTGAGGGTCAAGTGCTGGCATCCGAGTACTGCTGGGGAGAAGTGGGTGGACGGCTTCACAGCGCGTGTGGCCACGGCTGGGGTCATGCACCCACTCCACGGCGTCCTCCCGGTCCCCAGGGGTCATGCACTCACTCCACGGCGTCTTCCAGGCCCCCAGGGGTCACATGCTCACTCCACGGCGTCCTCCGGGCCCCCAGGGGTCAGGCACTCACTCCACGGCGTCCTCCAGGCCCCCAGGGCTCAGGCACTCACTCCACGGCATCCTCCGGGCCCCGGGCCCTCAGGGGTCACATGCTCACTCCACGGCGTCCTCCGGGCCCCCAGGGGTCAGGCACTCACTCCACGGCGTCCTCCTGGGCCCTCAGGGGTCATAGGTCATACACTCACCCCCCAGGGTCCTCCTGGTCGCTGGGCCGTCGAGTGGCCTCTTGGCTCAGCCAGGTCCCAGCCCTGGTCCTTTTCCTTGAGGGCCCTTGGGGCACCCTCCCGAGGCCGCTTTCCTCAGGCACCTGGCTCTCCCCCTTGACGGGAGCCCGTGTCTGATACGCAGGACGGGTTCTGCATATCTGAGTTGAGATGGGACCCAGGTCTCCTTGTCTGCCTTCTGTCCTGAGCTAAATGGGCCCTGGGGCCTGTGCGGGCTATTTATGTGTGTTCAGAGAGAGGGACGTGCGTTTCACCTCTGGCTGCCTGACCTCAGGCATGTCCCTGGGTTTCCCAGCCTCAGTGTCTTCATCAAATGGGGATAAAAGAGGAGCCCCCTCCTCTGGCATAGAGGTTTCGGCTTAGCACGTGGCCACAAGCCAGGGTGAAGGGGGCTGGCCCAGCAGCGGCGTCCTCGGAGCCGGGCTGAGCACCGTGTCCATCCGCTGGGCGTCCACCTCTGGAGGGCTCTGCTGGGCCGGGCCCACTGATGGAGCGGGGTGGAGGCTGGACAGAGGCTGTGGTCAGTGGCTACAGTCGGGGGGAAGCTGGGGAAGAGATGGGCCTGCACCCATATGCCAGGGTACCCTGGGTTTGGCTGGCGGAGAGTCAGCATCTGGCTTTGAGGGAGGGGGCGGGGGCGGTGACCCTCTGAAAAGGGGCGGTGCTGGGCGGAGAGGAGAGGCCTCAGCCCCAGAGTAAGTGTTAGCTGCTCAGTTGTGTCCGACTCTTCGTGAGCCCGTGGGCGGTAGCCTGCCGGGCTCCTCTGTCCGTGGGATTCTCCAGGCAGGAATACCGGAGCACCTCTGGTACTTCCGTGCTCCGAGGTACTGCCTTGCTCTGGTACCTCCTCCAGGGGTTCTTCCCGACCCAGGGATCGAACCCAGGTCTCCCACATTGCAGGCAGCCTCTCACCACCCGAGCCGCCAGGGAAGCCGGGCACGCGCTTCAGGAGCACACGGCTGCTGTTTCCCGCGTCTCTGCCTCTGTCGTCACAGCTGAGCTCCTGTGACTTCTCCTCGGGGAGGCAAACAGGCAGCCGCGGAGCTGCCCCTGCCCCCCGCCCCTAGACACAGCTCTCTGCCTGAAGCCCGTCTGGAGGGCGAGACCATCAATTTTGCAGGGGCAAGGGAGGAAAAGAGACCTTTACAACTGGGCAATAAAACCCCAGCCAGCCAAACGGCGGCTGGGCCGCAGCTGGAGGCCGAGACGGCGGCCCTGCTGTCCTGGCCGTCTGGTGCCCGCCCAGGCGTGTGTGGCCCTGGCCCCGCCCCAGGCTCCCGAAGGCCCCCTGTTCATGCAGGTCACCGGCCTGGAGACCGTCCCAAACTTCCCCGTAACAGCAGCTTCCATGGCCTGTTACTCAGCTCTCCTCTTCATTTAAATTAAAAACATTTTCAAAGGAGGGCCAAAGGTTCACACTCAGCCTGTTCTGCGCCCGACCTCCACTTCCACAGGCTAGAGAGCCAGGCGATCCCTGCTCTGGGCCATCCAGGCTCCCTCGGGGAGCAGGCCTCTGGGGCCGCCGCTGTCCTGCCCGTCCACGTCCACGCCCACAGCCACCTCCACACGAGGCTGGCTCCCAGCCCAGCAGTGGCAGGGTGCGGGTCACCCCCTCCGGCCGGAGGTCCATCTGTCCTCTGTCTTCACCCCAATCTGACCATCTCTCCTCTCCGCCGAAGACGCACGAGGTAAAGCTCAGCGTCCAATGCGAAGGGTGCTCTACAGCTGAGGGTGAGGCTAGACCCCGCCCCCCGGACCGCTGCAGTCCCCTCCCCCCGCAAGCTCCCCTGCCCTCTCCTCACCCAATTCTCTCGTCCTGTTCCTTCAGCGCAAGCCCGAGGCCCTGGAGACACCTGCCTGGGCTGGGGGCCATCCTCTGCGCCCCTGCTCCTGGTGCCCCCAGCGGCTCAGAGCTGCCTTCCACTCCCACCCTTGGGCCGGGGCCTCTTTGAGGCTCCCGGGGGCCTCTCCTGGTCAGCATCCCCGGGTTTCACCGGTGCAGTGTCCAGGGAACACAGCTCAGATGCGCCCCTTTCGTGAAGGTGGAGGTGAGGGTCGGGGTGGGTGGAGCTGCCCCGGGCCTGTGAGCCAGCAGCGCAGGTGGGGGGCCTGGATCAAATGAAGCCCCGTTTCCCTTGGTCTTGGCCCACCCAGTCTGGGGCCTGGGCAGCCAGGTGGTTCTAGGCTAGCCGCCTGGGTCCTGGCAATCCTGCTGGAGACGGAACTCCTGTTTCGAGTTGGAAACTCGAGTCCTTGTTCGGGGACCCAGGGTGAGACTGAGGTTGGGTCGCGAGGCTCACAGCAGGTATGCGTGGGGCTTGAGACGGCGGGGACAGGGCGTTCACAGCTCTGCCTCGAGCTGCTGGAAATGGGCCGTCCCCGGGGCCAGCCTGTGTGGAGGGCATCCGTGTCCGGGGCCCCAGCGGGCCATCCTGGGCCTTGCAGGCAGGCAGGTGATGAGCCCGACCCTCGGGGTAGAGCTGCGGAACTGAGCCGCTGCCTCTCCAGAGCCCCCACCCTGCCCCACTCACCGACTGACCGCTGCGTGCCCAATGCTGACTGTGTCCCCGGCTTTGGCATCCCTGGGCCCAGTGGCCTCGGCTCACGTGCTCATCTACAGGAGGTCCCCGAGACCCACTTCCTGCGGGGGCCAGGACAGCCTGGGGCAGAGACCCCCTCCCTGCTGCCGCTGAGGTCAGTGCCTCACCGCTCAGGCAGTGGAGGCGGGCCCCAGGTGGCCTGCAGGCCTCGGTCTCCCCATCTTGTCCTCATAGACGGACCCTTCCAGTCCCTGCTCCTGGACCTGCGTGCAGAGTCCTGACGGAGCCAGGCGTGACCCGTGCGGGTGGGGAGTGGTGGGGTGCAGGGCATTCCCACACGTCGCGACGACTAGACCCCCTGGGCACAGGGCCCTTCGGGGACACTCCCGAGCCGCTCTCTCGGGGATCGGCCAGCACGGTGGCTCGGCCACCCCGGAGGCCCCCTGCCCGAGGTGCCCCCTTCTCTGCACCAAGCAGCTCTGCCCACGGTGGAGAGAGGGCACTCTCACCAGCAAGCGGCCTTCAGGAAGGAGGGGCCCAAGGGAGCTTGAGCCTCTGTGGGCCCCGCCTTCAGTAAACTCCGCGTGCTGGGTGGAGGGTCTCGGGAGGGCTCTGTAGTGTCCCCGATAGGCCTCTGCAGCAGAGAAGCTGTGTTGACCAGAGGCGTTTGAGCTCCCGAATCTGTTACCCGCCTGAAAGCAGAGGCTTCCCCGAGATCTCTGAAGAAGCCGGGTCTCATAGATCCCCTCCTCGGAGTCACCAGGGAAGACTGTCTCCACGGGGGCTCGGGGGTGCACCTCGCCCCTGAGCAGACAGCGCTCACAGCCCCGCCTCCTCCCCAGAGCCCGGGAGGTCTTTCTCCTGCCAGGGCCCTTCCCCCCTCCCCGCCCTCATCATGCCCCCCTAAGGCAGCACCCCACAATCTAATTCCTCCTCCGAGCCACAGTTTTCTGTGATGTCCCAAGCGTATGTGCACAGGAATAAAGGTCTGCATTTTCTCTCCGTAATCTGCCTCTTGCCGGCCTCCAAAACTGAGCCTGAGAGGATGGGAAGGGTCACCTCCCCGACAGAAGAGGGCCAGGGCCTCTGGCATGTCGCGGGCAGCCGGGATGAGGGGGCAGGTGGGCCTGCTCCCCCAGCATGGCGTCCACCAACCTCCTTCCTGCTGTGCACCACGTGGCCAGGGTCCCTGCCCCTGCCTGGCCAGCCTGGTGGACTCCTATTCACCCGTCCCACCTTGCACAGGCACGCCCTCCTTTCTTGAGTGTCAGTTTTTGCTGCCCTCTGTGAATCAGGTCCTGTAGCAGGAGGCTCAGGTGGAGTGAGGTTCTTAGTGTTCCGAACCCCGCGCGGGTGGGAAGGCAGGGCTTTGCGGCCCCCAGGGCTGACGCTCCTGCTGTTCTCCCCCGGCTGGCCCCTCCCAGGACACCCTCTGACCCGGCTGGGGGCAGGGGGTGGCCCCCAGTTCGGCTGTTCGCTCTGAGGTCTGGGCCAACTCCACTGCCTCTCTGGGCCTCGGTCTCTCCCCTGCACTGTGAGAGGTCTTTACCAGTAGACCTGGGCCCCTTTTGGCCCAGAAAGTCCCTGCACGGTAGAAAACTGTCCACACGGACACGGCGTTGCTGTTTAGCAACTGCAGAAACAAACTCTCCATGAGTTGTATCTTGGCCTGCAAAAGAGGCCTTTGGAAGCCAGCAGGCTGGCCTCTCCCGCCCCGCGTGTCCAGCAGCTGGGAGCCGGCGCTGGGAAGCGGGTCAGGCTTGTTTCATGTCGGGCTGTCTCGGGCCGCGGAGCAGCCTCCGCGTTGCCAAAACAAGGTTTCCAACATCTCGGAAAATGTGCGGCCACTTTTTTTCCACAGGACTCATGCCGAGGCCTCCTCCCGGCTCCTCGGGTGAGGGTGGGGGCTGAGCGAGGGTGGAGGGGGGTGGCCGGCTACAGAAGAGAGAGAGAGAGGGAGAAGGAGGGAGAGAGAGAGAGAGGGAGAGACAGGGAGAGAGAGAGAAAAGGAGAGAGAGAGAGAAGGAGAGAGAGAGAGAAGGAGAGAGAGAGAGAGAGATCAGCACTCACCTTTCCTCTTGACCCCTTCCTAGCTGTCCCCGGAGGCCCAGCCGACACCCCCACCCACCTCCCCGTGTCCACACCCCCAAATGCACGTGGTGGAGTGTGACCCCACCTCACCCATGTTGGAGATGGGCCTTAGGATGACCCCCTTTAGAGGCGCGTGAGGGCAGGGCCCACCATGTGTCGCTGTCCTTCCTGGGGGAGATGAGGCTCCCAGCCACGAGAAGGTGTTGAAGAGCCAGTGTCTACCCACCGAAAAGGCTGGGTCAGCCGGCGCCCTGACCTTGGGCTGGTGGCCTCCACACCGTCAGGAGTATTAGTGAGCGTCCCTGGGACTCTGTAAGGCAGCCTGAGCCGACCGGGCGCCCCATCCCTGCCCCACCCCACCTGCACCCCTGGGAGGGGGAGGGGCCTGTCCACTTGCTCAGGCTTTACTGAAGAATGCCTCTGAACAGTGAAGCCTGAGCTCCACGCCTCTCGGGGCTCCCGGGCCCTGGGTCTCCGCCCTCAGCCGCACCAGGAAGGAAGGAGCCTCTGGGCCCTGCCTCCCTGTGCCTGGCCAGTCGTAAAAGCACGGGGTCAAGGGCACTGGCCACTGCGCAAGGCCTCTGATGTCCTAAGTGAAAAGCAGTCCTGGCATCAGGCAGAGCTAAAAATACACCAGCCTGCAGGACGCCTCCAGGGGGTGGGGCAGGAAGCGAGGCCCTGGGGACCGTAAGGCTGGCTGACTCGGGGCTGGCCAGGCCACAGCGAAGGGTCTGCCGGGGCGCCTCCAGCCCGAGGCTGGGAAAGGGGCTGCTGCAGCCCACCCCAGCCCAGCCCCTGCCTTCCCCTGGGTACTGAGGGGCTCCAGCCTGGGAGTGTCCTCGGGTTCTGGGGGTGCTGCGTAGGAACGAACAAGCCCCCAGCAGACAACGGTCACTCAGGCCAGGGAAGGGGCCCCACTGGCCAGTAGGGCGGCCATGCCCCCTGATTTCCGCCTCCCTCTCATGTCCTCCACCTTCAACCCTCATCTCAGCCTGGTGATGGCCAGGGCAGAGCCCAGCTCCCTTCCCCACGGGAGGCCATGGGTGCTGGGGGCCCCTGCGTGACAGGGTCCAGCAGAGGCTGCCTTTAGTTCCCGCCAGAGACCACTGACTGCTCCTGCACAGCGGCTTGGAGCGTGGAGATGCCCGCTGGACACACCCCAGGCCCAAAGCAGGAAGCGGGCGGGGTGGTGGGGACCCCTAGGGCAGGGGAGGGTGGAAGGGGGGTCGGGCAGAGCCTCCTGGGTGGCAGGAGGCCAGGAAGGCAGGGCCAGCATCTGCTAATGCCCAGGAGAGTCAGGCAGGGAGACGCACACAGCAGCCCCATGGGGTCGGGAGGCTGCAGGAGATTCTTCTTTTCTTCTCTGCTTTTCTTTATTTTACTAACTCTCTGCCACCAAAGAGGCTATTTTGTAATCAGAAGAAAAGCCTTGCAGAAAGGAAGGGCCTTCAGCCCCGCCGACGGGGCTCAGGGACCCCCTGGGGTGCCCCAGCCCCTGTCGCCCCAGCCTCGAGATGTGGCCACTTGTGGCGACTTGCAGGCCCACAGTGAGGACTCCAGAAAGGTTTGCTCTGCCCCTCACACCACCCCCCCAGCCCAACAACAGCCTGGCAGGTGGCATGAGGGGGGCCTGTGTAGTGTGCTTTATGGGCAGTCGAGTCCGGAGGCCCACGGGGAGGGGGCCCAGGGACTGAGGGGGCATAGACGTTGGTCATCCCAGGGACCCCCACCACCCCAGATGCCAGGGCAGGCCCCCACCGGGAAGCCCAGGCCTGCTTAGGGTCTGCACCTGTGTCCAGAATCACACTGCCCTGCACGGCCAGGTCACAGACCCCGTGGGGCTCCAAGGGCTGGAGAAGACGTCGGCCTCCCTAGTGGGAGGTGGGGCAAGGGGAGGCTGCTCCCTTAGAGGACCTTCAAGGACCTGAAGTCTCCCCAGGCGCCTTCAGCATCCCCATGGCCTAGCAATGCAGCCTCGGGGCCTCGGTGCCCCCATCTGAAGGATGGGGTAGCCGTGGTCCTTCCACCCCCAGGTTGCCATGGAAACAGGGAGTGTGGCACCATGAGGGGGGTACCAGGGGAATCTGCCCGGCTTCACGACCTCTGGCCAGCCTGAGAAGGGGCCCGTGGAGGTCCGCTCAGCAACTTCTCCATCTGAGGGCTCCTTTCCATCCCAGGGAAGCCCCCAGCCCCCAGACCCACCTCCACTGGCTCTACCACATCCCCTCCTTCTAGGACACCGAGCGTGCAGAAGTGTGCCATCAGGCCAGGGTGTTGGGGGCCAGGCCACCACGGGCTGGGTCCTGTCTCTCTACTCTTCTTCTCCTTGAGGTGGGTCCAGCCCAGAAATGCCCACACTTAGGGAGACCCCAGACCCCAGGCTCAGGAGTGCCCGTGGGCCGGCCCCTGGCGTTAGGGGCCCCATGCGGGCTGCTTAGCTGCTCTGGCTTCTGAAGGCCGCGGATTAGGAGCTGGGGACTAAGGGCTCTGGGATGGAGGGGGTGGGCCAAGATGGGCCATCCGGCCAGAAGACCTCGAGTGGGCAGTGAGGAGGAGGCAGACGCCTGCATCCCCGGCACAGCCTAGAGGGGGTGTGAGCCCCCCTTTGGAGGAACGGGGCTGGGCGGAGTGGGGGGACAGCTGAGTTCACCCCACCCCTTTCCCCCTCCTGTCCTCCCTGGCCCCCACCTCCACAGCAAAGTGCTGACCTGCACCTTCCTCCCAGGAGAGCGGGTGGCTGTGGCCATGACTGGAGGGCGAGCTGGCTGCTGGGGGCCCTGAGGGACTGTGGGGCTGGAGGCCGAAAGGGCTGGGGGCTCCCTCCCTCAGGGGGGCGGCCCAGCCCCAGGAAGTCACACATGGGGCCTGGCTGGCTCCTGGGGCCACACTCATCACCCACCAGTTCCCTTAAAGGCCAGACGTCGGCGCCTTGTCCACAGGGGAGGCCCAGCCGGCTGGTCCTCAGAGCAAACCAGCTCCTTCGAGGGGTCCGTGGGAAGCTGGACCTGGAGTCAGAGGGCCCCCAGGGGCTCCCTCGGGCCCCTGCCCAGCCTTTCCTGCTCCAGGGAGCCTTCTTCACCCACCTCAGCGAGGGAGCCTTCCCCGGGGACGGCTGCCCCAGGGGGTCCCTCCCCCGGGAAGCCCACTCACTTCCTGCAGCCACTGTGCCCAGCCTTCCGGGGGTGTGGCCGGTGAGGGACGGAGCTCAGGGTCCAACATCACTGGGGGCACCCCAGATACTGTAAGGGCTGGCTCTTGGTGTGGGTCCCGACTCTCGGCTCCTGGAAGGACTGGCACATAGACGGGCGGGTGTGGTTCGGCGCCATGAAATCAAACCCATGAGAAAACAGGATTAATTTGCTGCTTAAAGAAACAGTTGCAAAGGTGTTTTTTTCCCCTCCCCCCCGCCGTCTGAGGGTCATCTCAGGGCCGGCTGGGCTGCAGTCCGCCGGAGCTCAGGTGGACTCTAGAGGGCGCTGCTTGGGCCGGTCCAGGGATGAGTGCAGGACCACCGGGGGCTGCCTGCCTGTGTCTGCTTCCCGGACATAAGGGTTCCAGAAGCCCGCTGCTGGCGGCCACCCCCGCTCTTGACCTTGGGGGCTGGTCCCGCCGCTCTGGCCTGCAGGGACGCGGTGGGAGGCGCAGCTCAGTGGTCAGGAGTGCCCAGGCTGGGCTGCACGTGGCTGTCCACCTCGGGGACCGGGGTCCTGGGCATTCTGGCTTGAGATGTGTGTCTCTCCGAGGAGCCTGGCTTACAGAGAGCACCTGCTCCTGTCTCCATCGCCTGGCTCTTCCTCCCCCAGTCAAGGTCTCTCCCCGAGGTGGGCACCCAAGCGGGCCCTCCAGGACCGAGGCCTCCGAGCTGGGCTAGGCAGCCATGACTGCAGAGGGTCTGGGCGGCCCTCTGGCGGCCCTGCCTCGAGTCGTGGCCTGGGCTCCGCTGGACCCCAGAGCAGGGGCCGGAAGGGGGCTCCCCGGGGAGGTGGGGGCAGGCGAGGACAGGACCAGCTCCCCTTCCTCCAAAGCAGCCCCTCTGTCCCCCGGGATCCACACAAGGCTCCCCTCCCACCATGGACCCTGGGGGGCAGGCTCTCAGGGTAGAAATGTCTTGACCGGAACAGCTCCCCTTGGGGGTTGACTGGTGAGACTTTGAGAGAAGGGCTCTGCTGCTCCGCACGCCAAGGTCAAGCGCAGACCCCCAGGCCCCCAGAGAATGGAGGCCCACCCCTCTTCTGTCCTGGAGAGGACCTCCCCCTAGCCTGGCCTGGAGTAGTCCTGCTGTGTTTGGGGAGGGTGGTCATACCGCAAACGTTCTAGTAAAGCCAGGAGCAGACGGAGGCCCACCGTCCACTCTGGGATGTCACTCAGCTCCACAGGAGCAAACCAGGAAACCACGGGGAGAGCTTTCACGGCGAAAAACCAGGCAAAGTTCTCTACCTCCTAAGTTGTCGCTTTCCCCGTCAAAATGTCGTGTGGTCAGAAAGCCCTGGGCAGGCCAGGAGAGGCTGGGCCAAGACCCCCGAGAGGAGGGGTGCTCCCCCCAGAGCAGGGGTCCTCCCGCAGGGAAGAAGGGAAGTGACCTCAGGGCCGCCAGCATCCGAGGGGTCCGCGCCCCCCGTGGGGGCACACAGCTCAGGCCTGCCGGAGCCAGGACACTTCCGCTCACGTCTCTCTATTCTCCTGCATTTAAACCAAGCGCAGAGCTGACTTTATCTTTCTTCTCTTCCGTCTTTAAAGCGACCAAAAGGGGAACGGAACGGACTCTTACAAACGACACGTGAGGTGTTTATTTTTTTCACGTTGCCGTCTGACTGCAGAGCAGCAGCCTGGGGCGGGCGGGGACCGCGCGCCCGGCGTGATGGCAGCCCCGGGCAGGTCAGGGTTTGCGGGGGGCGGCGGCAGCCCACCACGTGCAGCTGCTTGTGCCCAGGCCGGCAGGGAGGTGCCGGGCGCCCTGCCCTGGGGGGCTGCCCTCCCTGCTGGACTCTGGCCTTTGAGGAACCAGAAAAGCTCGAGTCTGTGTGGCGGGAATAAAACATTTGGCCGAGAGGAGCTGCTGTGCACTGGGTGGGGGTCAGTCCTCATGGGCAAGCCCACCGGCTCCCTGCAGAGGGCCGGGTCTCCGCATACAGCCAACCGGAAGGCTCGCAGCGTCCTCAAGTGGGGCGGGGGTGTGAAGGACGCCCGCGTCGTCGGGAGCTGCGGGAAGACAGCCCTTCCCTCAGCGTTGGTGACCTGGGGGAAGAAGAGAGGGACAGAGTAACTCATGTCAGCATCCAGGGCAAGGGGCAGGCCAGCGCCAGGCCAGAGTGCCCTCCCCAAGCGCTCCTGGGCCTGACCCTCGGCCTCCATGGGCCTCAGGGACCCCCATCCCCAGCTCCCACCAGCCCAGGGGTCCTGCCTCCCATGGTGCCCCGCCTCCTCTCCTGGGGCAGGGCCCTCCGCCCCTGCACCCCTGGGGCCCACCCTGCCTGCCTGTGGAAGGGCTGGGATCCTCTGTGGCTCAGGGATCCAGTCCACAGGCTGGCCTGGCAGCCCCGGCCCTGGGCCAGGCTCACGGAGGCTGAAGTGAGGCCGGCTGCTCTAGAACCTTCCAGCCACTTGGGGCTGGGGCTTTTGGGGAGCTGATGGCTGGGCGCACGGCCCAGAAGGCCACAGTGTGGGTGTGACGGGAGCCCCACCCACCAGAGGTGCCCTCCTGGCTCAGGAGACCCCCCAGGGCTGAGGGGAGCAGACCTTGGACAGGGAAACCCTTTCTCAAGCGGGTGGGGAGCCCAGGCTTCCACCCTGCCTCCTGATGCACCCCCGTCTCCCATCTGACGACCAGGCGGTGGTCGAGCAGGTGAACCTGGCCACAGGTGCAGCAGACACCTAGGCCCAGTGTCTCAGGGTCAACCCCCCACCAAGGAGAGCAGGGGGCTTGCAGGGAGGGGGCCTCCCGAGTGCAGCAGACGGGGAGAGTGTCCACCAGTGCCCTGGCCCTCCGGCCCTCCAGTCCTCCCGGGAGGCTCCGGGATGGGGTGCAGCCTGGGAGCAGGAGGAGGGCGAGGCCTGGTGTCCAACAGGAACAGAAGGGCCACGCACCTCGCGGCTCCCCGCCCACGTCTCGTTCCTGCACGGGGATGAGATGCAGGCTGGGCCAGGCCGGGCGCAGACCCCGAGGGCGGGCCGCCTCCAAGAGCCCTGAGACTGCCCGGCGGGGGAAAGCCCAGCCTGCCCTGGGGAGGGGCCCTGGGGGGTGTGGGGGCCCTGGGGCCAGCCACCCCAGCCCAGGCCTCAGGGCCAGGAGCCCTTCGGACACGCCCTCGCAGCTGGCATGCCAGCCCCGGGGCGCACAGAACCACCAGGCGGGGCCGAGTGGCGGTGTCTGACGCCACCACGTTTCAGGTCTGTTCGCAGGGTGGTCGTAAGCGGAAACAAACGTCTCCGGGCGCTGAGGCCTCCACCTCTCTCAGAGCGCTGTGGCCCAGTGATGAGGCAAACGGCCCACAGTGAGAGAAATGCAGCTCTGCAGAGAACGGAGCTGAAGAGACCCTAAACGTGCCATAGTGTGGAGAAGCCGCCACTTTTAATGTCAGCACCGAATCTTGATTTAGCCCGAAACCATGCTTGTGTGTGGAGCAGGCAATGGCACCCCACTCCAGTACCCTCGCCTGGAACATCCCATGGGCGGAGGAGCCTGGTGGGCTGCAGTCCATGGGGTCGCCAAGAGTCAGACACGACTGAGCGACTTCACTCTCACTTTTCACTTTCACGCACTGGAGAAGGAAATGGCAATCCACTCCAGTGTTCTTGTCTGGAGAATCCCGGGGACGGGGGAGCCTGGTGGGCTGCCATCTATGGGGTCGCTGAGGGTCGGACACGACTGAGCGACTTTCCTTTCACTTTTCACTTTCATGCATTGGAGAAGGAAATGGCAGCCCACTCCAGTGTTCTTGCCTGGAGAATCCCGGGGACGGGGGAGCCTGGTGGGCTGCCGTCTATGGGGTCGCACAGAGTCGGACACGACTGAAGCGAGTTAGCAGCAGCAGTATGCTTGTGTGTATGTGTGGCAGGGGAACAGGGGTTATAAGGTTGCAAAATCTTCCTTTTCCACAGGAAAACTGCCCATAAGGAACGCTTAGGTTGGGAAATCATGAAACAAGAAGCAGGATGAGTGAAGTGTGGAGAGAAACGCTTTCATCGCGCACTTCACGGCGCTAGTGGGCTTTCGAACCGTGAGCGCAGGTGACTGTGGTAGGTGCTCTAGTCTCTAAGTTGTGTCCAACTCTCACGATCCCATGGACCACAACAGCCCGCCAGGCTCCTCTGTGCAGGGGATTTTCCAGACAAGAAAACGAGTGGGTTTGCCATTCCCTTCTCCAGCGGACCTTCCTGATCCAGGGATCAAACCTGGGTCTCCTGCACTGCAGGCAGATTCTTTACCATCTGAGCCACCGGGGAGCTCCAGGCAGCATTGCGTCGGATGAAAATTCAGTCAGGCTCCCTGGCGGCTCGGGGGCGAGGAACCTGCCTGCAGTGCAGGAGAGAGGAGGTCGAACCCGAGTCCAGGAAGACCCCAGAGGCTGTGGAGCAGCCCGGGCACCGCGGCCGCCGAGCCTGTGCTCGGAGCCGGGGCTGCAGGCACCGGGCCCTCGTGCCCAAGAGCCTGTGCTCCGCAGCAGGAGCAGCCCCAGCAATGAGAGGCCCACCCAGCACAACCGGAGAAATGTCTGTGCAGCAACAGAGACCCAGCACGGCCAACAGTGAGCACATAAATTAAAAAAGCCAGCAGAGAGAGAGCATCTCACGCCACCGTGGACAGGGAGCCGCAGCCTTCCTCCATTCCTGTTTAAAATGTAAAACCCCGGAGATGGATCTGCACAGAGAAATGCAAACGATCCCGCGGTGGCCGGCGTCCCCGAGGGGCAGGGGCGACCGGGAGGGGGCCTCCTGCCGCCGGCGCTGCTCTCAGCTCAGCTCAGTGACCCCACTGGCCACGCTGCAGAAAAATGCACGGACGCTCGCCCGCCCGCAGCCGGTCATCAGGCTGACTTCTCTCCTCCCCACAAGGCTCCAGGGAAGCTCCCGGCCTCAAGTGGCAGCCCGACTCGGGGTCTGCACGAGGGACCCCTCTCTGACCCACCTCCGTGCCTCCCCACCACCTCAGAGCTGGGCCACAGCATCTATGGGAACAGCCACACTCGGAAACTCCAAGTGCCCCGTTAATGCAATATTTCAGCAAATCAAAGGCAACCCCACATCGCTGCAGAGACACTGGACCTGGGGGTGATTCGAATGGCCACAACCCCCTTTGAAGCCATGGCCCTCGTTAGGGAGATGCCCCAACAAGCCCTCTGCGACCAGAGGCCTCTCCCAGCAGGAGGAACACGGATGCGGAGGCCCAGGTGGTGGTGGGGGGTCGGGTCCTGCCTCCCTGTCTGACTCTCCCTGCCTGGGGCGGCCGGTCGGCGGCTCCCGGAAGGCCTCGGGTCGCTTCTCTCACCCCCGCACCTCCGCCAGCCGACAGCACCTCTTCAGTAATGGGGTGTTCCCTCTGGGCAGGGACAACCCAGGCAGCCCCCGGAGCCCCCAGCCCCACCGTCCCGCACCCCACCTAGACACTGCGGGAGGGGTACACGTTCTCAGCAGGCATCCAGGGAAAAGCTCAGCTTCCTGGCTGAGGAAGCCCCTGGGGGGTGACTGTGGACTCACGGAGGGTGGCCCAGGGCAGCTCGGCAGTCCACGCACGGGGCCTCTGCCGCAGCTCCGCCCATCCTCGTCGCTCAGGAAGGCCTAAGGCACGGCCACTGCCCCTACCCTGCGGAGACCAGCACGGCCTTGGCCGTGGACCCTGGCCAGACCCCCGCTTGGTCCCGTGGTCCCTTCAGCCACACGCAGGCTGCACCAGGTCCAGTGAGACCCCGGCCAGGTACCTGGGGAAGGGGCGGGTCCCAGGATGCTGGCTCCCCAGGGCGCAGCCCGGAAGCCTGTGTTTCCCTGTGGGGACATCCGGAGGGTGGACACGTGGCCCACCTCCCCATCTAGAGACCCAGGCAGCCCTTTCTTCCAGCCAGTGCCCCCCTGCCTGTCCAGATCTGCCATGGGGACGAGCTGTGGGTGCCCTCAGCTCAGGGTTCTCAACCCAGAGGCACCGCGGGGCCGAAGCTGACCGGCCCAGAGCCTGTCCCCAGGCCCCGCCCTCCCCACGGGAGGCGCCTCCCGCTGCCGGGGGGTGCTGAGCGGGCGGATACGCCCGGGCGCGGCTCTGCCTCCCGAGGGCCAGGGCGGCCTGCTGCACAGGGAAAACCTCCCTGGGGACCTGGCTCCCCACGCGCAGGACGGGGTGCTGCAGCCCAGCGTGCAGGGCACCAGGGACCCAGCACCGGGCTGGGCAGGGGCGGGCCGTGCCGAGTGCCCAGGCCTCCGTGGGCGTTCCTGCGTGCCGGGCAGCGCGTGGGTCTGCGTGTGGAGGAGCTAGTTCCTCGAAGGGGAGACCCCAACAGGACCACAAAGAACAGGACCAGGGTGTGACGAGGCCGTGACACACAAGGATGCCGGGACGAGGAACCCCGAGGTCTGGGGCCCGTCGGGGTCACGGCTGCGCCCAGAGCACTCAGGACTCCCTCCTCGATGAGGCAGTGGCAGCCAGCGGGCACAGGAAAGGCTGGGCACAGCTGCCTTACCTCGGAGCCAAGAGACAGTGGGTGGTGCCCCCGTGTCTGCTTCCGTCATGGACACAGGAAGACAAGCAGGCAGGGCGGGAAGGCGGCCTGCAGGACGGGGTTGGCCCCGAGGAGCCTGGATGACGCTCAGACTGGCCGGGACCCTCCGCAACACGCACCCAATTGCAGACACCAACCAGAACGTACAGGAATCTCCAGAGGTGGAAAGAAAGATGGAATCAGTGACTCTAACGGTGTCTGAGGTTATGACAACCCCGGAGGGGGCCCTGTCCCCATGACTTGGAAACAGGACTCTAGCGTGTCCCCTGAAGGGCAGACCCCAGGCACCAAAGGCCTGGGGTTCCCCCAGATCGCCACAGCCGAGCTGGTGGCCTCCCCGTCCCAAATGACTCCATATATGATGCAGTCTGCACGTTAACATTTGACAAATGTCAACTTTTACATGTAAGATGACTGTACTATTATCACTAAGAACCAAGAGTTTCAGCACAAGGGGGCAGAAATACAAATAAAGAGGTAAACAAGTAAAAAAAAAAAAAATCTGAATTAGAAGAGTCCGTGTGAAATCATGATCTCTTTTCTCCTGAAAGAAAGTAGCTCCAGGTCTCTGAATAGCAAAGGGCAATTAATGGCCCGGGAACACCATCGCAGCCCTCGGCCAGCAGCCCTCATCCAGGCCGGATGGCCAGACCCCACGCCCTGGAGCGGACCCAGGGCCCCTCGGGAAATGGGGGGCCCCGGGCCTAGGCTGGAAACGCCACAGAGATGGAATCCCGCATCCTGGCGGAGAGCCAGGCCCACGGCCAGGGACGGCTGTGCTCCTCAGGTGGACTCACGGGTTGAGGAGCCCACAGACAGCAACGCATCAAGGGTCATCGGCCTGGATGAAAGGGGTCAGCCCTGTTTACCACGGGCAACTGGTCAGCTGGAAGGCCTGGGCCCTTGTCTGAAGACCGCATCTGCAGGTGATCACTGTCACTGCAGGTGGCTAAGGAGCAGATCAGGTCACTGGACAGAAGGGCCTCCCGGAAGGCAGCTGAGACCCTGCCACCCATGGAGGGTCCTACCTGAGTCCCGGGCACAGTGGCGCAGAGCTCAGGGCCTGGGCCAGCCCCTACCCACGTGCCCAGGGACCTCGGACCCTGGGGGAACGCGGGACGGGCACTTGGAGCTGTCCGTGGGGGCCCTGGCCCGCTGAGGCTAACGCCCCCGCAGGAGGGGTGCTGCTGTCCCTGAAGACGCAGGCCCTGGAGGCCCTCCCCTGGCCCGCAGGGACCCCAGTGCCCCGGAGGAGCGCCTGCACACCCAGGCCCGTGTCCTGTGCTGCCCGGTGCCCACCTGGGCGGCCATGCGGAGGGGCGGGGCCCGGGCCTCGAATCACAGGCCTGAGTTTCCTCTGGAACAAAATAATTACCACCTTCACAGACAACCTGAGCTCCCTGAAAGCAAGGCGGAAATCAGCTGAGAAGCGGAGGCACGTTTTTATTCAGAGTTGGAAGAAAGCAATGCCGCTCCGGGAGTTGGTGATGGACGGGGGGCCTGGTGTGCTGCAGGCCACAGGGTCGCAGAGGGTCGGGCACGACTGGGTGACTGGACTGAGCTGAACCGAAAGCCTGTCTGGGACGCTGGGCCCGCAGATACAGCTCTGGAAGGGAGAAGCCCAGGAGGAAGCCGGAGCCTGGGGACAGGATCTGGCCGCCTCCGCCCGCGTGTCATGCCTCCGGCGGGGCGAGGCGGGGTGGCCGCCCGGAGCCAGGCTGCAGGGTTTCCGGGCTGGCTTCCCGGCTGCTGTCTTCAGTTCCCAGGAGAGTGAGGCTGAGAGTGCTGCTGGGGCCCAGCCGTGTGCACAGCCTCCCTGCGGGGCAGGGCGCCTCCCTCACCCTGGAACCCCAGCCCAGCCGGACGGGGACACAAGCTGCTCCTGCACCCGTGGGGGCTGCTGAGTGGACAGAGGGTGCGGTGGGCAACCGGGGTTCCCCCCGGAGCCGTGGGGAAGGCGTGACAGGTGTGACGAGAGGAGGGCTCTGAGAGTGGATGAGGCTGGAGGGCCTCCCAGGGCCTCGTGGTGAGAGGCAGACGTGGCTCCCACACAGCGGGGGCCCCCGACAACGACGCTGCTGGTGCGGCCATGGGCCCGGGACGCCCGAGCCCCCAGCAGCTGCGAGAGGCTGGAGGACCCTCCCCGGAGCCCCAGGAAGAGAACCTAGGTTTTGCATTCAGCCTCCAGAGGTTCCTGCATTTCCCACTGGCCTGAGACAGGTCATCTGGGACAGCAGCCTCGGGAAGCCACACAGCCGAGGCTCGCCCCAGGGTGCCCTCCGCTCAGTAAAACCAGGAACTCCCCAGGGAGGCAGAGCTGAGACCCCGAAAGCTCCAGCCTGCGGGAAGCAGCTGCCTGAGGCTTGCCCAGCTAGCGGGGAGCCTGTGAATTTCACACTGGGCTGAGAGACGGGGCACTCACCCCAGGGAGGCGAACGGCGGGGCCTCGGTACACCTGGATGCTGCTTGCACACCCCTGCCTGCTCAGGGCCCAGGGTGCGCTCCTGGGGACCCCGAGTCCAGTGGAGGCTCCGTCACGCTCGCCCTGGGTGGGGCCTGTGGGCCAGGCACGGCCCCCACCCCATCCAGGCTCGCCTGCCACCTCCCCAGGGGTCCTGGGCCCACCCGCCTCTCCATGAGCCTCCTTCCTAGGCCTCCTTCCTCCAGCCTCAGGGGCCTCACACCTCTGGTCACTGCTGTCTGCCTCTCCACCACTCCAAGCCCCCCCCCCCCACTCCACAGG
>SJYX01005766.1:0-20230 GCA_006410675.1 Oreotragus oreotragus
GAAGATCCCCTGGAGAAGGAAATGGCAACCTGCTCCAGTATTCTTGCCTGGAGAATTCCATAGACAGAGGGACCTGGAGTGCTACAGTCTGTGGGGTTGCAGAGTCAGACATGACTTAGCGACTAAACAAGAACAATGTCCTGAGAGCTTAGAATATACCTAATCCCCTTGGCAAATCCAACATGATCCCCTGTGGCCTGGTCTCTGCTCCTCCCCCAGACACTAGCCAGGCTTGGGACATTTCAGGTTCCTTAAGGGGAGTGGGTTTTGCTCTGCATTTCTCTCCCTGGAAGGTTCTGCCCCGGCCTATCTCTGCTCAGCTGGCTCACAGGACAACCCCCTCCTAAGCCTGAGTCTCAGTCTGCTCCAGCAGCTGTGACAAAGTACCCCAGACTCTGGGACTTAAACAACAGAGGCTTATCCTCTCAGAGTTCTGGAGGCCCAGTGTTGACAAGGCCATGCTCTCTCTGGAGGCTTCTGGGAAGATTCCTGGTCCATCCAGCCCCTGGGGAATCCAAAGGGTCCGTGGCTTATGGCCACATCCTCTGATATCTGCCGCATCTTCAGTGGTTTCTCCCCTCTCTATGTCAAACTCCCTCTGCTCCTCTCTCATGAAGTCACACACGAGTGCCTGTAGGGTCCACTGGGCCAATTTAGGACAAGCTCCTCCTCTCAGGGTCCCTCTGCCATAGAAGGTCAGGTTCACATGTTCTGTGAGTTAGGATGTGGCCATACCTTGGGGCCACCATTCAACCTGCTACACTCTGCTTTGTGTTTCTTAAATAAACAGGAACCACTTCCTATATGGGTCTATTGGGGAGGAGGAAATTACCTCCTCTAACCTTTTGAGATTAAAAGATGCTTACTCCTTGGAAGGAAAGTTATGAACAACCTAGATAGCATATTGAAAAGCAGAGATATTACTTTGCAAATGTAAAGTGGCAATTCTCTGCATTTAGCTGATCCTGGCCCCATGGGAGTAGCTTAGCTGAAATGTGGTCAGGCATTTTCTCTTGGTAGATTACAAGTTTCAAAAATACTCTCTGTGCATTAGAATTTTCTAAATGCATCCCTGCTTACTGTGAGGCTGAGAGAACAAATTTGACTCAAGAAATACCAGCCATTTGAAAAAGAAATTCTTAGGGGATTTGCTAGAAAATTGGAAAGGGGACAAGGTATATCCACACATGTACTGGAGTCTGCAAAACCATCAGGCTCCATGCCTGGGATACAGGATGACAATAACCAAGAAAAATGTGGAAATAAAGGCAGTAGGTTTTGTACAAAGCTATGCTGAACAAACATTTTTTTTTTTTACAGCTTTTCCTTATTAAAAAAAAATCCAAACTAAACTCAAAAAGTAAGATTTTTAAGACAACATTTTAAGGGTATTTTTTATACAGTGCTTGAGGCATTAATGGTTATGCAAATTACCATATGTGAGTGTGACTGTCATGTCCAGTGTCTTGGTTAGGAATCTTCTGGTTATCAGTGACAAAAAACCAAACCCAAGTCAGCTTATGCATGAAGCTAACTTATTGGTTCACATACTTGAAGAGTGCAGGAAGGCAGACCCAGGTGAATTTTTAGCAGCTAAAATAGATCATATGGGTGGGATTTCCCTATCTCATCTCATAGTCTTTTCCAGTAGTTGTTAGCAGTGGCTGGATGGCTACAGCAGCCCAATGTGTGTGTTATTTGCTCAGTTGTGTCTGACTCTTTGAGACCCCGTGGACGGTAGCCCGCCAGGCTCCTCTGCCCGTGAAATTCTCCAGGTAAGAATACAGGAGTGGGTTGCCATTTCCCTTTCCAGAAGATCTTCTCCACCCAGGGATCAAATGTGGGTCTCCCACATGGCAGGAAGATTCTTTCCTGTCTAAGCCATCAGAGAGGCCCCCAGGTAAAGGAAAAGAGGTTTAAAATGGGCCCAACAAGGTGATGGACAGGGAGGCCTGGCGTGCTGTGATTCATGGGGTCGCAAAAAGTCAGACACGACTGAGTGATTGAACTGAACTGAACTGAACCTTTTGAGATCGTGTGGCTGGACTAGTAAATAAAATTGACATGAGACAGATGAATAGGAGAACAAGAAACAAATTTTACTTCTTTCATGTGGAGGTTCCACAGAGATGGGATCTGTGAAGTGACCAAAGCAGGCAGCTTTTATACTTTTTATATGAAGAAACAATACATTTGTGCGGAATGACAGGACAGAGAAAGTCAGGTTTCAGTGCTCATTTTGAGAAGAATATAAACAGCTTTAGTCCATGAAAGAGGTCACCAGGTTTGTTGACATATGTTTCTCAGCTCCAATTTCCAGATCTTTCAAGGTAAATTTGTCCTTCTACCTCCAGACTCAGGGAGAGCACTTTTCACATGAGAGATGTATATCCTGCTTTCAGAGAGACAGTCAGGGTGTCCCTCTTGGGTTGGCCGTTTCTTAAGTAACTTTAACTCAAAATAATCATGAGCCATGGAGGCACATTTGGGGGTGGGCTGCCCTGGGCCCCCGTAGGCTTTGGCACATCTTACAGGCAGGTCCTGCTGCCTTTTTCGGCAGCATGACATTTGCAGTAGCTTTTCTGTGTGTGGCAGGGATATTCTCAATATGAAAAGGTAAGAATTCAGTGTTTGTCTAGAAAATAACACCCGGTCCTTCGGGGCATGAGGGGGGGTGGTGGGGCCCTGAGGGGCTGTGGCTGCTGAAAGGGGTGAACTTTCCCTGGAAGGAGTGAGCTGGAAACTGGAGAGACAGAGTTTAAGGAGAGGATCTCAAGGATGGAAACGATGAAGCCATGGAGGGATCCCCCCAGCAGTAGGGCCTCCTCTCCCTTCATCCAGAGCGGGTATGTGGACCTAATTGCCAACCCGGCCACACCAGTGACAAATGCCTCCAGTTCCCCCTGGAGTGGGCAGCTGGGGACAGAGGCCAGAGACGCTTGTTCCATCACAGTCCTCCTGGATCCACTCCATGGCATGTATATCTGTTGTCTGCTTTCTCGGGACCCAGAGGCCCCTTCTTTCCCTCCACAGAAACCCCTCCAGATCCAGCTGTGGTGTGCATGGATTGTCCATAGGGAAAAAGCTCAGATCACAGACACTGAAAAATGAAAGTCCATTTTCCTGCTGGGAGTAGGAAGGACAGACCATCAGCAATGAAAACACATTTCCATCCCTCCCTTCTTGGAGCTCTGCTTCTCTGAAGACAAGACTGAGTGAATGCTCACTTTTCTCTTGCTAGAAAAGCAAAATGCAAATAAGTCTTCTGAAAGTGGCTTCCATATATAAGATTTTTGTGTGGCTTTCTACAACATACACGGAAGACAGAGAGACACACGGATGGTGAGTGGGAACTGACCAAGTGAGCCCTTGACTGTTCCTTCAGTTCTACCCCAGACCTTCTGCACAAACTGCAGTCAGGCTATAACCACACTGGGCCTCTTTTCTGTACGTTAAAGCGTGACCTGGTAGGAAAAAACAAAGCAAACAAGAAGCCAGCGTGAGTTTTCAAACCAGGCAGAATTGCATTCAAATGCTCTCCTGCCATGTCATCTTGGGAAAATTATTTAATTATTCTATTCCCTGAGCTGAAATAAGCAAGTATTAGACTCCTCATCAGATTGTTACAAAGACAGAATCTGAAAATGTACCATCCAAACTTGTCCAAAAGCCCTCAAAACCAGTAGTTTTTCCTCCTTTCCTAAATGAAACCAAACATTAAATGACAGAGTGAGTAGCCCTTTGAAAAGTGGCCCTTTGCTCTTAGCAGTAAGGAGCAGAACATTTTCTTCTCCATCAATGGGAACTCATTTTTTACAAGCTTTAGTAATTTAAGTTGAAAGAATATTAAAACACTTTAAAAAGCTGCTCAGAAATGGTACATTTCCCCCATTGCTTAAGAGGAGGGATTGAAATATTTTACTTTCTAAATGTGGTGTTCAATTATCAAACCAGCCCAGAAAGGTCAAAAAAAAGAAAAAAAAAAAGTTTGTCACTCAGTCGTGTCCAATTCTTTGCAATCCCCTGGACTATAGTTCTCCAGGCTCCTCTGTCCATGGAATTCTTGTCCAGGAAAGAATGCTGGAGTGGGTAGCCATTCTCTTCTCCAGGGGATCTTCCTGACTCAGGGATTGAACCTGCATCTCCTGCATCGCAGGCAGATTCTATACCATCTGAGCCACCGAGAAAGCCCTAGAGGGGTCAAGCCATTCGTGAATTCCTGCAGTGACTTTTCTGACCTGTGTACCTACAGTGGCCTGCATTCTAATTACATGGCCTCTCTCTTTCTCCTTCCGCGACACTGAGCTCATTGAAGGTGGCACCTTGTTTGGTCATCGTTTGGGTCCATGAGAGCTACGGGAAAAGTTCTTGGGACTCATTTCAGTGAGTCGAAGCACACAGATCTTTCTAGGAAAACACACGTATTACTTTCTCCTGCCCAGCCAGACATTAGTTAGTTCAGTGATCAGTCATGTCTGACTATGCAACCCCATGGACTGCAGCACACCAGGCTTCCCTGTCCATCACCCACTCCAGCCAGATCTGGTCTCTATTAACTCTGGAGTTTGTGTTGGTTAAGAATCTTCTGGTCATAAACTGTCAAAACCCCACTTCAAGCCAGCTGAATCTAGGAGGGATGTGTATGAGCCCTCCTAACCCTATGACCAGAGGTGGGAGAGCGCCAACATCCAGCTGCTGCTGCTGCTAAGTCACTTCAGTCGTGTCTGACTCTGTGTGACCCCATAGACGGCAGCCCACCAGGCTCCCCCATCCCTGGGATTCTCCAGGCAAGAATACTGGAGTGGGTTGCCATTTCCTTCTCCAAAGCATGAAAGAGAAAAGTGAAAGTGAAGTCGCTCAGTCTGTCCGACTGTTAGTGACCCCATGGACTGCAGCCATGCTCCTCCATCCATTGGATTTTCCAGGCAAGAGTACTGGGGTGGGGTGCCATTGCCTTCCCCGCAACATCCAGCAGCACCCAGTATTTTCTGACTGGTTCCTGAGAACTGCGGTAACAAAACACCTCAGGCTGGGTGGCTTACAGTACCACACACTGGTGCTCCCACGCTTCTGGCTGCAGAGGCCAGCGTCTGGAGGCTCCAGGGGAGGGTCCTTTTGTGCATCTCTCCTGGTGGCTCCTGATGACGCTCAACTTGCAGACCCATCACCCCCGTCTCTGCCTCCATCACATGGTAATCTTTCTGTGTGTGTCTCTGCGTGTCTCTCCTCTTCTTATAAGACCCATTACATTGGATTTGGAACCCACTTTGCTCCAGTATGGATGCACTTTAATCACACCTGCAAAAACCCCACATTTGGAGGTTCCAGGTGGGCATGGATTTGGGGACCCAATTCAACCCATAGCTCCTTCCCTTGCTTGATTTCTCTTGGTCTCTCCTCACTGCTTCTGGGTCTCATTCTAAGGCTGATTCTACCCCCATCTTTGCAAAATGATGCTAAGCCAATGCCGTCAGCCCTGCATCCTCCCTTAGCCAACACAAGAGTGTGTCCAGCTGCCAGGAGGAGGCCCCCCTCCCCTGGCTGAAATGCTTCTCCCTGACAATACTCAGAATCAAATGGTGCTTAAACACCTGAATAATTTAAATGGCAATTCAAGGAGCCCTGCCAGGAGAGACGACAAAATGACACTCCAGACCTCATCCAGCCACTCTGCCTCACCCCTAGGGGCTAATCAGGGACCTGACTTTGTCTTTCAAAGGGCCGGAGGCACTCTTATTATCAACCCTGCTTTGTTCCCTACCACATCTGAAGTGCTTTCCTTGTTTCCAAATAAATAAAACAGCAGTGATGAACTGTCATTTCACCAGCTTTCAATTAGAAGGGAAAACACACAGGAAGGTGGGAATCAACTCAGACGTGGGGGAGGTGGCCTCATATGCTGGGTCCCTCTGGCTAGGATGGGGTGGGTTAGAAAGAGAGCTGCCCCCAGGCCAGTCGCACATCCTGTTTGGGTCAAAGGTGAGACACAGACAAGGTGTTCAGAGGTTTTGAAGTTCTGTGGTCCCCACCTGGCTCTCTCCTCCGTCCCTGCCTCTCCTCTGTTCCCCCTGCTCTCTCGGCCTCCCCCTACCCTGCCCCACCCCTCCTCTGCCTCTGCTCTGAATCTGTCTGTATGAACAGCCCAGGACAACAGCTGCTTTGACAACCAAGGTCACAGTCTTCTCTGGGCTGTGCACAGCTGGGTCCCAGGTGGCCCCATCAGGGGGTGTGCTTTGCAGAGAGACAGTCTGGAGTGGGGAATCAGACTCCTGCACAGAGCTGGGGTTGCTCACACTAGAAGACCACCCCTGAGAACGCTGGGGTTGGGGAGCTCCTGGGCAGAGCAGATAAGGCTGCACTGAGGTCTCTCCATTTCTGTAGAGCAGCCCACCTCCCAAGTGCCGAGTCACCAGCATGGCGGCCTGCATGGTTCAAGTGAGGGGGACGCTGGCAGGGGCGATGCTGGGGTCACTTGCATGAGGGCCTCTTCTGCTGTCCTCCTACTGCCCCCGCCCCACCCCACCCTGGGGCCTCAGCCAGTCCTGCTGTGACTCCCAGGTAGCCACAAGGTCCCCTGAGGTAATCAGCAACACGATGAAATGTGCACCATTCAGCGCCATCATTCCATGATGGCGTCAGCCTCTGGAAGGGTTCTCCTGTCAGTAAGCAGAAAGATAATGTTAGAACCATGCAGGGAGCAGGATGCCAAATGAAAACACATGAATTGTCAGGTGCACGAGGGGGACGGGGAGTTGGCAGTTCTGCTGTAAATCAGGTCTATGCTTTGCACTTTACATGTAATTGCTATCTTGCTCTAGAAGTAACTGATAATACAAACAGTGATCCAATTTGTCTCACCACTCCTCCTCCCCCCCACTTTCAACTAAGAGCTGATATAGACGCTGTGCCTCTTACACCCTATTCGGTGGGGGCAGAGAAAGTGCTTTTAACTCCACTCAGTCAGTTTGGGATCCACTCAGTGAAGGAAAGTTAGATTCCAAAGTCTGCAGAGGCTCTAAGTGGCGACTTGTCGCCTTGGCACCAAAGGATGCTGCCCTCCTTCTCCACTGAGTCAGCACCCTGACCGCCTCTCTGCACCTGCACAGGCCCCGTCCTCCTGACTCTGGTCCCTCACCAGCCATTCTTTGTACTGAACTTTCTTGCTCACCTACTGGATGGGTCCTCGATTGAACCCAGATGGATGCAAGATACCCAGATGCAGAAGAGAAGCCCCAGCCCTCAGACAGTACCGTCAGCCTTGGGAACATGCAGCCGCCCTGCCTCTGAGAGGCGCAGCATCTGGTCCACCTCGGCCATATCCCCCTCCTTGGCAGGCCCACACCTGCATCCTCACGGGGCTTCAGGATGCTGCCAAGCCAGTGGGGACCCCGAAGCCTGTGAGAACAGGGGATATGGAAACCCAGCACCTCCAGGTCACGTTCCCCATCTGTAGAAAGAGAGGTGAAAACCGGCCTGCAGACCGTCATCATGGGGATGTGGTTAGACAAAGTGTGCCCAAGGCTGCATTCGTTTAACTGGGCCTGAGTGAGACTTGCCCGGTGGCCGGGACATGGCTGACAGCTGTTGTACTTCCTGTGCGAGCTCGGAGCCAGCCTGTGGAGGCTTGTGTGTGTGCGTGCGTAGTCACTTCAGTCGTGTCCGACTCTTTGTGACCCTATGGACCATAGCCCACCAGGTTCCTCTGTCCATGGGATTCTCCAGGCAAGAATACTGGAGCGGGTTGCCATGTCCTCCTCCAGGGGATCCTCCCAACCCAGGGGTCGAAGCCACATCTCCTGCACCGGCAGGCAGGTTCTTTACCACTAGCACGACCAGGAAAATCTGTGGAGGCACCCGCCTAGCACCAGGGGTTCAAAGGTGAAGCTGTGGGGTCTTGGGCTCAGTCTAAGAGCACACAGTCCACATCCCGGGAAGAAAGGATTCTTGCAGAAGAGTGACTCACACCGGTGCCCTAGCAAACCACACACAGCAGGAGGGCACCAGCTTCGGAAGCCTGGACTGGGGTGAGGGGCTGGATGTGGGGGCAGGAGGAGAAGGGGCTCCCCAGGAAATGGCTCCAGAGCTGAATCTTCAAGTGTGATGAGAATATAGGCAAAGCAGGAACATGGGGACAGACAGGGAGGCTGAGCATGTGGACCACAGAGGACAGTGTGTGACAAGGTCCCATCCCATAAGAAACTACAGGATGTGTGACAATGTGGAGACAACTCACCGTGGTGAAGTGTCACGTCTGAAACTGGAGCCAGTAGCCTGAGCTGGAGGGGAGGGTGGATGTGACTGTGGGGGGCTCTGTGTGCTGTGGAGGAGCTCAGCCTCTATCACCCAGGCACTGGGGAGCCACGGCAGACCTAGAGAAAGAGCAGCAGTGGGCTCAGAGTGAACCCCGAGGCAGGGAGCTTTGAGGGGCAGGTGGGGAGCAGGGAGAGTGAGCGGCGGGGCAGGCAGAGCTGATGAGCCCTGAACCCACATGGAAAGGGTTGAAATAAGACAAGGGAGAAAGGCCAGAGGTACAGGGCAAGATCTGCAGAGTCGACACTGATGATCAGGAGTGAGGAGAGAAACAGAAGCAACATCTATCAGGGTATATACGGTAGAACTGCTGCTGCTGCTGCTGTTGCTGCTGAGTCGCTTCAGCCATGCCCAACTCTGTGTGACCCCGTGGATGGCAGCCCACCAGGCTCCCCCATCCCTGGGATTCTCCAGGCAAGAACACTGGAGTGGGGTGCCATTGCCTTCTCCAGAAGTGATGCTACATGATCCTAACACGAGGGATGGATGTCATAGGTTCATTACAGGATTCTGCACACCCAAGTTCCGCTGCTCTCACTCACCGTGAACGTCTTTCCTCTACTGCACACAGTTCCACTACCTGGGGAATGAAGACACAGCCCACAGCCCAGAAGGTCCTGTGCTAGCAAAGGAAACAGACAAACAGACAGGCGTCCACAGACTCAGCTTTGAGCTGTGGCTCAGTTCGAGGGCAAGGAGGAGCCTGCTTGGAGGGGTGATGATTTAAGCCAAACCTGGGAAGAATCAGGACAGGAGCCAGGAAAAGGAGGTGCAGGGGCGCTCCTGGTGGAGGGAATGGAGGGGGCGGTTTGGTTCAGTTCAGTCACGCAGTTGGGTCCGACTCTGTGACCCCACGAACGGTGGCATGCCGGGCTTCCCTGTCCTCCACTGTCTCCTGGAGTTTCCTCAGACTCATGTCTATGAAGTTGATGATGCCATCCAACCATCTCACCCTCTGGAAGGAGGCGCTAAGAATAGTCAGCTCACAGGGGTCTAGAAACACTTGGGAGGACACTGGGTTAGACTACATCGGGTGGGAGGACGGAGCACTCTGGGGAGACGGGGGCATCCTCCCAGTGGGCTGGCCTCAGGTGTAGACACAGACTCGGGTCATCCTCTGGGTGACATGAATCCCCTGCCCCTCTCTCTCTGGCCCCCCTAACAATCCCGCTCTGAAGGAAGGCCCAGGGGGCTCAGCTGCTGCAGAGGGGCGTCTGCATCAAGAGCTGGAACATCCCTGAACCCGTACCCGCAGGGCTCAGAAGCCCGAGTCCAATTCCAGCAGAACCCCTCACCCTCTCCTGCCACACCTGGCTGTACAGGAAGCCATCAGGAGGCTGTTTTGATTGGCTCATTTCAGCAGGCTCATTATGTTCACAGGGAACAATTTCTAACAATTTTCCTTGTCACTCAGGGTGCTTGCTGCTAGCTGAGTTTCTCGGGCCGTTATAAATACATTATCAGACACTTCTGCAAGCACTTGCAGGTAAAAATAACCCCCCAGCATTTGCCTCGCGGGGCACAGATGTGAGACGGCTTGGGCGAGATGTTTGCTCTCCGGGTCCTCCCTCCCCGGGGGGTGAGGGGTGACGGTTGGAGCTGCATTACCCCAGGGCTCAGGGGCTTAGAAAGCTGGGTTGTGTGAGCCTGTCCTCACTCCCCTTCATGGTGGAGGCTCAGGTAGGAACTATTTGCAATATGAACCACTGGACGGGGCCCCAGTGACATCAAGAATACACGGGACCCATAGGCTGGTGGCACCTGCGCTCTCTGCTTCAGACTGTCTTGGGAATTTCCTGACGAGCAAACCCTCAAGGCAGACCCACTGAACTTGGGGCTCCGGGAGTCCACACCCACATGTCCTACGGGCCAGACAGAAAGGACAGAGTCAGGTGGCAGAGCCAGAAGAACCAGCCCCAAATCATAGTCTGGCACCATCTCACTGGGTGCTGTGGGTGGCCTGCTGCTGCTGCTGCTGCTAAGTCACTTCAGTCGTGTCCGACTCTGTGTGACCCCATAGACGGCAGCCCACCAGGCTCCCCCATCCCTGGGATTCTCCAGGCAAGAACACTGGAGTGGGGTGCCATTGCCTTCTCCAGAAGTGATGCTACATGATCCTAACACGAGGGATGGATGTCATAGGTTCATTACAGGATTCTGCACACCCAAGTTCCGCTGCTCTCACTCACCGTGAACGTCTTTCCTCTACTGCACACAGTTCCACTACCTGGGGAATGAAGACACAGCCCACAGCCCAGAAGGTCCTGTGCTAGCAAAGGAAACAGACAAACAGACAGGCGTCCACAGACTCAGCTTTGAGCTGTGGCTCAGTTCGAGGGCAAGGAGGAGCCTGCTTGGAGGGGTGATGATTTAAGCCAAACCTGGGAAGAATCAGGACAGGAGCCAGGAAAAGGAGGTGCAGGGGCGCTCCTGGTGGAGGGAATGGAGGGGGCGGTTTGGTTCAGTTCAGTCACGCAGTTGGGTCCGACTCTGTGACCCCACGAACGGTGGCATGCCGGGCTTCCCTGTCCTCTACTGTCTCCTGGAGTTTCCTCAGACTCATGTCTATGAAGTTGATGATGCCATCCAACCATCTCACCCTCTGGAAGGAGGCGCTAAGAATAGTCAGCTCACAGGGGTCTAGAAACACTTGGGAGGACACTGGGTTAGACTACATCGGGTGGGAGGACGGAGCACTCTGGGGAGACGGGGGCATCCTCCCAGTGGGCTGGCCTCAGGTGTAGACACAGACTCGGGTCATCCTCTGGGTGACATGAATCCCCTGCCCCTCTCTCTCTGGCCCCCCTAACAATCCCGCTCTGAAGGAAGGCCCAGGGGGCTCAGCTGCTGCAGAGGGGCGTCTGCATCAAGAGCTGGAACATCCCTGAACCCGTACCCGCAGGGCTCAGAAGCCCGAGTCCAATTCCAGCAGAACCCCTCACCCTCTCCTGCCACACCTGGCTGTACAGGAAGCCATCAGGAGGCTGTTTTGATTGGCTCATTTCAGCAGGCTCATTATGTTCACAGGGAACAATTTCTAACAATTTTCCTTGTCACTCAGGGTGCTTGCTGCTAGCTGAGTTTCTCGGGCCGTTATAAATACATTATCAGACACTTCTGCAAGCACTTGCAGGTAAAAATAACCCCCCAGCATTTGCCTCGCGGGGCACAGATGTGAGACGGCTTGGGCGAGATGTTTGCTCTCCGGGTCCTCCCTCCCCGGGGGGTGAGGGGTGACGGTTGGAGCTGCATTACCCCAGGGCTCAGGGGCTTAGAAAGCTGGGTTGTGTGAGCCTGTCCTCACTCCCCTTCATGGTGGAGGCTCAGGTAGGAACTATTTGCAATATGAACCACTGGACGGGGCCCCAGTGACATCAAGAATACACGGGACCCATAGGCTGGTGGCACCTGCGCTCTCTGCTTCAGACTGTCTTGGGAATTTCCTGACGAGCAAACCCTCAAGGCAGACCCACTGAACTTGGGGCTCCGGGAGTCCACACCCACATGTCCTACGGGCCAGACAGAAAGGACAGAGTCAGGTGGCAGAGCCAGAAGAACCAGCCCCAAATCATAGTCTGGCACCATCTCACTGGGTGCTGTGGGTGGCCTGCTGCTGCTGCTGCTGCTAAGTCACTTCAGTCGTGTCCGACTCTGTGTGACCCCATAGACGGCAGCCCACCAGGCTCCCCCATCCCTGGGATTCTCCAGGCAAGAATACTGGAGTGGGTTGCCATTTCCTTCTCCAGTGCATGAAAGAGAAAAGTGAAAGTGAAGTCGCTCAGTCTGTCCGACTGTTAGCGACCCCATGGACTGCAGCCCACCAGGCTCCTCCGTCCATTGGATTTTCCAGGCAAGAGTACCGGGGTGGGGTGCCATTGCCTTCCCCGGTGGGTGGCCTAGGCTTCCCAATCTCAGTTTTGTCATCCATGAAACGGGCATCGTCAGGCTTACCCTGTAGCACTGCTTGATGTTCAGTTTATGACACAGCCTTTCACAGTTGTCCTTAAATGTTGTAGTGTTATTAACCGCTCACAAGGAAGGAAAGGTGCCCACTCTCATCTCTTGAGCATGGGACCGAGAGCAGAGTCCGTCGTCTCACTCAGGCTCCTGTCTGTTGCCTGAGGATTTGTGTCAAGTGCTAAGCCCAGTGGTACTGGGTTTATCTCCATAGGGTGTCTAGAGCTGCAAGTGCCTTGGGCCACAGGAAAGAGCGGGGGCCACGTATCTGTAGGGGGGACATGGATCCCTGTTGGAGAATCAGAGGAGAAGGGCTTCCAGGATAAGATGGAACTCCAGGCAGTGGGAGGGTCACAAATCTTTGCCTGAAGAAACGAGGTTACAGGGAGGGTGGGCAGATAGAGATAGACAGGTTAGACACTTGGCAGACAGGTAGGACCCTGGAGCAGAGTCGGACCCCTGGCAGACAGGTAAGACACCTGGTAGAGAGACAGGGTGGAGCAGGATTTCTTGACAGAATTGAGTCCTTTCAGACCATCCACGGTGATGGAATTCTACACGGGTGGGAACCTCTTCTCCTGCAGCCTTCCTCCCCTCTGACTGCGCTCTTGTTGGCTGAGTACTAACCCCATGCCCACACTGTGCCTCATCAGCTCATGGCATCTTAGCAACTCCAGGCTCTGTTCCATGAATGGATGGCCAACATTCAGAAAGCTTGAGCCACTTCCCAGGTCTGGGACCCAGATCCTTCTGCTTTCAGGTAATGAGAAGGGTAGTTATCTACATGCTGGTGTGCTCAAGCACGTCCGACTCTGCAGTCCCATGGATTGTAACCCTCCAGGTTCCTCTGTCCATGGGATTTCCTAGGCAGGAATACTGGAGGTGGGTTACCAATTCCTTCTCCAGGGGCTCTTCCCTACTCATAGATCTAACCCACATCTCTTATGTCTCCTGCATTGGGAGGTGGATTCTTTACCACTGACTCCAGAATAGGGACATAACAGCAAAGGTACAATGAACTTTCTAGAGTGATAGAGACATTCCATATCTTGGCTGGGTATTGGTCATGTAGGTGTGTACATATGTCAAAGTTTATTGAACTGTACACTTAAGAGCTTTTGATTTCAGTGTACTGTAAATTAGACCTTGATTTAGGAACAACAGCAATATAACTGTCAGACTGCCTATATCTGAACAAAATAAGCAGAGTTTGGTTCGTGTGTGTGCTGACCATTTCACCTGTCCATTCTTCATAGTGAAAGGAGGGCATTAAAGACAATTAAAATGACATATTTTTGAAGTATTTTTTTGATAAGTGGGTTTTCATATATGTGTGTGCTCAGTCATGTCCAACTCTTGCAGCCTCATGAACTATATTTCTCCAGGTTCCTCTGTTCATGGAATTTTCCAGGCAAGAATACTGGAGTGGGTAGCCATTTCCTCCTACAGGTCATTGTCCCAATCAAGGGATCAAACCTAGGTTTCCTGCACTGCAGGCAGATTCTTTATCACTACGCCATAGGAATTCCCTAGGTAGATCCACTGGAATTTTTCTGAAGAACAAGCATTTTGTTTCAATAGACTCTTAACATCTAAAAATTTTCCATAAAATTGCTTGGTCTTTCATCAAAATTGCATATTCTTTTTCTAATACATTTGAAATTGTTGACACCTTACACTGACTTCTCTCTCCTAGACCATAACATATTTAATTGAGACAATTATCTCTTCGCGGGTGCAGGGGGATGTGGTAAGCTCAGAATAAACAAATTTTGCTCTCTACAGAGGGCATGTTCACGGGTTTTGTTTTTCCATGGTTGAAATGTATAAATATTTTACCCAAATGCATTTACAGAGGCTGAGAGTCTTTCTTCGACAAACAGTCTTACAAGATAAAACTCATCAAATAAGTTGTCTGTTTTGAAGTCACTTCTGTATATGATTGTCTTGAATGTTTCTCCACATTTAGATGCTGCAAACTTGTAGATCTTTTAATTTGGTTCCATTCTGGCATGGAATATAAATTTGTTTAATTAAAAATAGGGTTTCATTAAAAGATGCTTTCTACTAGTTAAGATATTCCAAAGCACAATTATGTAATTTTTAAATTAAATCTGAGGCTGTCGGGGCTCACATGGTCTCATTGGTTCCCTCCCTCCCTTGCTTGCATGGGGATAAATTTTATGTCTTCCTATTTGCAAGCTTTGTTTTCAATAGTGACAATTTTCCAAAAGCCTCAAAAACTGAAGTTTTTGTTGCTTTTGCTCTCCTCTTTGGATTATTGAATGCAGCCAAAACACAGGATTTGTTTACAAAAGGGTTCGGTGCTGTTATAGGACACTCTAGATTGATTTACAAAGAAGCTCTTCAAAGGCTCAAACATTTCCAGACTCTTATTCATGGTGAGCAGCAAGAGAGAACCCGTACTGCCACACTGAAGGGCTTTTTAAAATTCAATATCCGCTTGTCATAAAATGTTGCAATTCAGTCACTCTAAGTATATACAGATACCCAGTTGTAAATTTCCAACAACTGTAACTTCTATCTCTTGACTGTTAGATTGTCTCAACTTTTCAGACACAAGTTTGAATTACCTGTGCACCACGTTCCTCCACTTCTGTTTCGCATGTTTTGTGAAATGGAGTATTTCCTGCCGTATCAATAAACAAGGATGTCACCGCCGTCAGCTATTCTGGTCCTCCAAAAGTGAGTTTCTGAGCCTGGAGGATGCCCAGAAAGAGCAATGCCTGCCTTCTGGCAATTATGAGGCTGCAGCCACTCCCTATGGTGACTGAGAAACTAAGGATGTGAAAACTCAGATCCAAGGACGTTGGCTGTCGATAGCTGAGATGTATATGAAAATAATGATTTCACTGAACGCAGACCCTTAAATCTTCTCATACCCAGAAAAGCACTAAATTCCTTAACTTGAGATATCTGGTTTTCCTTAATTTACAATACTCTTTTGACGTTCAGACTACCTGCTTTGTTTCTAACTACTATATAACCTGACTCTGCAACTCCACGCCCTCCCCACCCCCGCCCCCACCCCCTTCCCCGTCGCCTCCTCGGAGCAATTCTCTCAGAGTTCCTTGAGATGCTCTCTCCCAGGCTTGAAGCCCTAAAAATTCCCCCGGAATAAGACATAACTCTCAATTTCTAGGTTGTGACTATGTTTAAGTCAACAGTTTCTTACTTTAATAAGAATGTGGCTTCCAACTTGAAACTCGTAGCAAATATATGTTCATATTATGACCGCATCAACTAAACAAACAAATTGCACAACCTAAACGTTGAGAATTTTACTTTGTCAGAAAAAAACTGAGCACTCAAGCTCGGGATGCAAACTCTCAGCTCAGGGGCACTGTTCCTAAGAGGTAAGGAAGGAGCCAAGATATAGAGGGGTTTTTGCAACAAAGACCAGGGAGTCAGGACACCAAAAGATGTTAAACCCAGACATCCCAAGTCAATGAACTTAGCACTTTTCTGTAAATGGGAAATGCAAGAGTCTGAGCTCATTGAAACCGTCCTTTTGATTTGCACCTTAGCTTTCTGGGGCCAGACTGCGCTTCTGCCCCATCCTGAGTTCCCTCAGGACTCACCGTAGTGACGTAGGGCCGGCTGTAATGCCCTGATGGTTGCAATGTCTGTTTTCTGATAAGGCAGGCAGCCTTGTTTTATTTACGACATAATGCAGTCAATCAATTTTACCCTCATTGTGGAATTTTCAACCGATTTTGCAGTAGCACTCAGCATAGTCTCAGGTGCTTTGCTTCCAGCAGAATGAATCCCCTAAAGCTGGACCTTTTTGATATAAATCTTTATTTATTTTTGGCTGTGCTGTGTCTTTGTGGCTTCGCGGGGTTTTCTCTAGTTGCAGAGAGCAGGGGCTGCTCTCTAGCTGTGGTGCGTGGGCTTCTCGTTGAGGTGGCGTCTCCTGAGGCAGAGCACGGGTTCTAGGGCTCATGGGCTCAGAAGTCGCGGCTTCCGAGCTCTAGGGCACAGGCTCAGGAGTTGTGGTGAATGGGCTTAGCTAGTCCGTGGCATGTGAGATCTTCCCAGATCCGGGACTGAACCCATGTCTCCTGCATTGGCAGGCAGATTCTTTACTACTGAGCTACCAGGGAAGCCCCTAAAGCTGTAGTTTTAGTTTAGCAAATAAATCACGAAATAGTGAGCCCTTCTTGGAATTTACAGATTTTGTATCAGAAGTATCTGATGCATGATGTCAAACTGGCTTCCTTTCCAGTCCCCAAAGCCTTCTTCTGCCAGGGGCCCTGATGGCTAACTGCTTCACCCTTCCTCCATGCCCAAGGAAACTTAAAATCTGAACTGAGCAGCCTGAGTCTGGGAATGTCACCTAATGCTCAACCTAAAAGTTAGAGCTATGTTTTATTTGGCGGACTTTCTGAGGACTTCAAGCCTGGGACGCAGCATCTCAGATAACACTGAGAAAATTGTTCTGAAGGGGCAAGAGGAGGGGAGCCGGATATATAGCGTTTTTTGCAACAAAAGACTAGGTAATCAGAACATCAAAAGATTACTGTTAATTAAAGCAGATCAGACATCTCAAGTTAATGCATTTAGAGCTTTTCTATGTATGGGAAGATGCAAGAGTCTGGGCTCACTGAAATCATTCCTTTGATGTGTACCTTAGCTCTCTGGGGCCAGGAGCCTGTGCTTTCTCACGTTTAGTCCCCGCAGGGTGCACCTTCGGGAGGGTGTGGCTGTAACAGCTGACTGCTAGATGTGGATGGGGAGCAGGGGGGTCCTGCTGCCTCCATCCCGAGTTCACTCCGGGCTCACAGTCAGGGTGGCCATAATGTGGTGACTTGATGGTTGCTACATCATTTGCTTACTGATATGGCAGCAATATTTTTCAATCGCAGGAAGAACAGTATTTGATATAAATTTAAAAAAAAATCAGCATTTGATCTAAATGAAAAATCCGGCCTTACGGACACACATGCAAGAAGCCTTCTACGGCCACACATGGTAAGTACCCATCTTTGAGCAAAATCTTCTTAAATGACCATTAAGGTAGGAAGTAGGGGCTGCCGTACAGTCAGCATCTTGCCTGTGACCCAAAGGCAGAGGGGCCATGTGGAAGGGCTCTCTGCAGCAGCTGCAGCTTCATTGTAACTTCAACGACCGACAGAAGCTCAGTCCCTGCTTTTTCATTAAATACGTACTTTCATTATTTTAGCTCATTGCTGCCCAAAGAGTTCATTACAAAATTTTTTAAGCATTAGCAAATAATAAATACTTGATGATATATTTGCTCTGATGATAAAGAAAGGCTCGTTTATAGCCAAGTCTGTGGCTGCTCCTGTTTATCTGTTCTGAGCAGGACTGTGAGTGCATGCTAAGTCCTTTCAGCCGTATCACACTCTTTGCAACCCCATGGACTGTAGCCTGCCAGGCTCCTCTGTCCATGGGATTCTCCAGACAAGAAGACTGGGGTGGGTTGCCACACCCTCTTCCAGGGGATTTTCCTGACCCAGGGAGCAAAGCCCGGTCCCTTATGTCTCCTGCACTGGCAGGCAGGTGGGCTCTTTATTTCTAGAGCCACCTGGAAAGCCCCTCTGAGCAGGACCGCTGATCTCTGACCTTTACCGGGCTTCACACACTTATGCTTGGAGGGTCCCTCCGGCCCCACTGGCCCCATCAGCTACCAGCTGGGGGCTTCGAGGTTGTCCAGGTGGTGGTCCCAGCCACAGCACAGCTGGCTGTCCACCAGGTCCGCCAACGGAGGGCAGCAACTCAGAACACTCCTCTCTTCACCTGAGGGAGGCCAGATGGAGGCCGTACTTCCTGCCACTCATGCCCGAGAGGTGCCCCATGGTGGTCACCACTCAGAGGCAGGAGAAGCATCCTGGGTCTGGAAAGGGTTGAAAGCAGGCTGCTCTGTCATCATCAGTGGTGTTTCAGCTTGAACCGCATGTTAAATTAAAACTGCTTACTGCCTGCTTCTTGTGCACTAGGAGACAAGAGCATCGTGGAAGCCTGGGGCCAAAAGCTGGCATCTGCCGGACCACACGGCTTATTTCAACATGAACATCATCATGACACTCTGTTTGAAAATGAAAAATCTGGCATAAATGCCAAACTGATGGGGTGTCTTACAACACAGTAGACAAAGATCACCCTTATGGACTCAATGCTTGTACCCCCCAAATCCATATGTTGAAATCCTCACCCCTAATATGATGATATTAAGAGGTGAGGCCTTTGGGGTTGATGAAGCCATGAGGGTGGAGCCCCATGAATGGAATTTGTGATCTTATAAAAGAGACTACTTCTTTGCTCCTTCTGCCACACGGAGGCAGAGCGTGGAGACGGCCATCTATGAACCAGGAAGCNCCCCCCAAATCCATATGTTGAAATCCTCACCCCTAATATGATGATATTAAGAGGTGAGGCCTTTGGGGTTGATGAAGCCATGAGGGTGGAGCCCCATGAATGGAATTTGTGATCTTATAAAAGAGACTACTTCTTTGCTCCTTCTGCCACACGGAGGCAGAGCGTGGAGACGGCCATCTATGAACCAGGAAGCTGGTCTCACCAGATACCAGGTGCCTCAGTCTCAGACATTCAGCCTCCAAAACTGTGAGCAATAAGTATCTGTTGTTTGTAACCCCCCAAGTCTTTAATAGCTGCTGGAATGGACGAAGACAGTCTCCCTCCCGAGGGACAGCCGACCACCCCTGTCTGGGGGTGTCCATCTTCCTTGAGCAACAGCAGCTGAAAGCCTCTCCCCTCCAGCCCCTCCAGATGGTTGTGCTGACCCTGCACCTACTATCAGCCCCTCCTGCGATAACAGACACAATCTTTAGTACTGTCTTTCCTTAACACACACCGCAGAACTCTGGCCAGATGTTACGCATTAGAATTTCCAACAGCAGGAACACCGGCTCTTCTGGGGCCTTCTCCATTCCAAACCCCTAAATGGGAAAGTCCATGGCAGGGCTCATTTAGGAGGTTTGAAGAGCCGGGCCTGGACTTGGGGTCCATCTCTCTGCTCTGCTGGCTGACACGTGCCTTGATTCCAGAAAGAGATGTGGGGAAACCCGGCTCGCTGTGTGGGGATGAGGTCCTGTGAATGGAGTGGCGTGTACTCATAGCTTGGAGAAGTTCCACAAACCCTGCTCCAGTTATATCTCCTCCACATGGCTGGGGTGCAGCTGGCTGGATCCTCATCAGGACACACAGGGCTGGGGCACATGACTCCTCCTAGGGAGGGAAGCTTTACAAACGTTGCTGCCTTTGGGCAGGTAACATCTCCCACCCGCTAGTTTTTGCAGACGTGCAAATGAAAACCCAGAGTCTTCCTCTGTCTCAGCCAGAGTCACACAGCTGCTTGGCTCGGCGTGGAGGTCTGAGCTCAGGTGTGTCTGACTCCTGCATCTGTGTCCAGGTGAGCATCTAATCCTACCTGCTCTACCTCGTTAGCTCATTTGAAGGTCACCCCAAGCCTGCGGCAGCTGCTGCCTCTGCATGTGGTCCACTTCTCTGCTCACTAGACTCACCCTGTGCCCCCCACTCGCCAGCATGACCAGGGAAGGTGGGGAAGTCACCTCCAGATGTGGCTTCCTCCAGGCTCCTCCTGCCCAAGCAGGAGAGACTGTTCTCAACGCACAGAAAGCCCTGTCTGGAGATGGGCTGTGTTTGGAACTTCTCCACTGGAGCAACCCTGGGAGAAGGCTGCGGCTGGCATTCCCCAGAGCACCGCCCATGGGGGGTTAGTCTCTCTTACGACAGAAAGGAAATCAATCCTCCCAGAGCTGTTTTGCACACGACGTGCATTGAGAGAGGATACAGGGCAATTTGTCCAAATTACAAACAGGAAGACTTTCCAGACGGATCTATTGCAATTAATGGTGAAGCTTTAATTCCAGGCGCTTGACAAGAAGAGTGACAGATGCAGAGGAGCCGGGCCCTCCCTCCCCCCTCCTCTCTCCCC
>SJYX01005767.1:0-11613 GCA_006410675.1 Oreotragus oreotragus
AAAAAAATAGTTCTTCAAATATTGAATTCAAAACCCTGGTGACAACTGACCTAGCTCACCATGAAAGAAAAAGCCATCTCTCCCAGTATATCATTGCAAAGCTGGCTGTATTTCTTTCCCAAACCATACAATTTAATCATAAATATAAATCAGCCTAAAATATAATTAATTAGAAAAATACATAAACCAACCAGGATTCGGACAGAACTTCCCATTTTTTTTCAGCTTGAGAAGGTCTATACAAACTTTCCTCTTAATAGGTTCTGTTTTTTTTGTTTCTCTTTCCCTGGCTTCTTATTGTGCTTAAAGTCTCACCAAATGTCAATAAGACATCTGCCCATCTTACTTTTCCACTCTGTTTGTTTGGTACTTAAAATTGGGAATAACATGCTTTACATCTTTTAGGAATTCTGTAATGCCTTGTTCAGACATGTTTAGCAGCAGGGACATTTCTTTTTCTTCCTCTAAATCCTCAGCAGGTATTACAGGGGCCCACAAACAAGAAAGCCTCAGTAAATGCTTGCTAAACTGTTCAATTACATGAATTCTTGGATTCACAGGAGATTTATTGGTACTTATTTGATAAATTGACTTATTCATTCATTCATTCAGTAACTATTTAACACTCCAATATTCAAAGTTCTGTGCTTGGCACTAGGGAGAAAATGGAACAAAAGACATACAAGGAAGTTCCCATTCCAGTGGAGGAAATCTATATGCATGTGTATAATTAGAAACGGGAGAAAGGTAGGTGCAGGATGACATCACGTGCACAAGGAAGCCCCAGGACTGATCCTAGTCATAAATAGAATGAGGGAGGTTTCATAAAGTTGAGTTGTAAACAATGAACAGGAGCTTACCAAGCCAACAAAGAGAAGTATGAAAGAGCAAGGCATGTTTAGAAAAAGCCAAATAAGTCATCAGGAGATAAGAATTACATTATGCTGGGTCTTTTATGCCATGCTAAGTAACAAGGGTTTTTAAGGCTAAGTGGGAGCTGACATGAACAGTTTTCATTTTTAAAAAAGAAGTTTGGCAGTGGTGTGGAAGATAACTTAGGGAAGGAAGACAGATTCAGGGAGTCTATGTTGGGGAGAAAAGTGAAGGATCTGGGGTGACAGCAAGGATAAAGCGAGGGCAGTGATTTGACTGGCATTAGGAGACAGATGTTAAGAGGATACAGTGATTAACTGAGAAGGGACAGAAAGGAGATAGAGATGGAGGAGGCTAAGAGGCTCCCTAAGTTTCTGACATGGATCTCTGAGCAAATGCCTTTTGCCTGATTTAAGAAGAAAGTAGATATGTGAGGAAAAGAAAATGAACGCAGTTTAGGAATGATGATGGATGTCTGAAGGACACCCAAGGGCATATGTCTGGTAGGAAAAAAGAAATGAGGACCTGAAGCTCAGGGGAGAGGTCTTGATTAGAGATTTAGATTTCAAGGCTAAATATGATTCTGGAATGATGAAATGGAATGAAAAATAGAGCTACCAAGACCCTGCCAGCTGCTGCTTCTTACCTACAGCAGACTATCCAATACTCATCAGTCAACATGTATCAAAATGCATGATGTGGGCTGGCAATCTGTCATTCACTTTAGCCCCTCCAGATTTGCCTGTGAAATCAGCAATGAGACTTAGAGGAGAGGAATAGCGGGTCTTTAGTTTAGCTAATATCTCCTGTACTCTTTGGCACAGAGTGGAGAGTGTTCTGGCACTACTGAACACTACACCATACGACTGGAGACGAGACTAGAAATATCTGAGTGGAAAAACAGTCACTCAAGGAGTTATCTTGAGGAGAAAAAAACAAATCAATTGCTCTGTACAAATTCTTAGTAAATCTGATGTAATATATCTCCCTAATCTCTTGCAACTTTTGACAACTGCTCCGAGAAAAGTAACATGCTATCAATTTGACAACTAATCATAATGAAAGCAGAATTATCTGATAATACCAGCTCAATGACCTAAAAATTTTAACACCTTCCATACTACACAAATCCTAATGGAAAGAAGAGTGTTTATTGATTAAACCTAGGTCTAAAATCTACTTAATAGTTCACTCTTAAAACTAAAAAAGTGTATATTTTCAACTAAGAATCTTACAGTTTTATTATGTGAATCTCAAGGTGGTATAGTTCTCTAATATATAGGGATTTTAAATGACCTAACAATTCCAGAAACTCTAATAAAACATTTTTTAGTATTTCTTCTTTTAAAATGTTCTGCTGTTTCTTGAGACTATCATAAACAATAATTCCAAAGATAAAACAACTACATGGATTGATGATTCTATGTAACTTACAAACCAGAGCAATGGGGTGCCTCGACTGGGTTTGAGTCTTCTCTGTACAGTAAATCCAATTAAGAAAAAAGAGTACCAGGCACAGGCACTGTGCATGGTGCTAGGGTCATGGAGAGAGAAGACATAGTCCCTGGCACTCAAAGATGACAAATACTGTGCTCTGGTTTTCAAACTGTCACCCCTGGACTTTCAGTGGTTTCACAGAGTACTCAATAGACAGGGGCATGGACATTGTAAGATTCCTGTTACTTTCCCTTTCAACAATTGAGTAGTTCTATTTTATCTGTTTCATTTATTGGACTTCCTTATAGAAATTAGCTTGAAGAAAGGATTCTTCCATACACAAATATAAATAATACAGTTTACAAACCTCTGGTATAGTGGGAAAATAAGGGCAGTCAGAATCTACTGGGACACATGCTGGGAGCCACTGGTGACAAGGCTCCACATGCTCTCATCAGCAAGTGTATCATTTTACTCCCATGTCAAAGTGAAGCACAGGGCTTTGGAAGGAGCCAGGCAGGGCAGGATAGTCAAGATTAGAGGTACCATGGACCATACAAATTAACTGCTTTCTCTGTACTCTGTTATAACTTCCATTTTAAACTTTCTCAAATTATAGCACACAATTGGAAAAGTAAAACAGCTGTTTTCAAATCTTAAGTAAAACAACAACCACTACCCATAAAGTAGTCTTATCACAGAAAGTTCCCAACCAATATAGAAGTATCCCAAGATTTATTTTCTCTCTGTTCTACCTAGAATATAACCACAAAGAAAAGCTGGGGCTTCCCACAAAGGTCTTCTCACCCCATCAGAGCCTTGCTGGACTGAAGAGGAAGAGAAGCCTAGTATCGCCTTGGTCTCTCCCTACCTTTCAAGCGCAAAAGCACTGCCATAGTGGCTCACGCTTAAGGGCCTTGCTGCTCTGTCAAGACACACGGTCTATTGCACATCAGCCTCTTTATGCGGCTTCTCCTCCAAGCCAAGGCAAAAAGGACTGATGGAGTCAGTACAACTTTTCCTTCCGTCCAGAAGATGCTCTTCCTCTTACAGGGCCAGGCTGAAAATGAGGGCTGGGGCTACCCTCAGACAGAACCACATTAGCCTATTTCTTTGGGAACCCTCTCACACACAAGCAGCAAAGTAGAGTCCAAGGCTTCCTGCATTCAAGAGCAGGGTCTCTTTGCTGAATTTGCTTTGTTCTATGTTTCTCCTTTGTGTTTTCTCTGGCACTGAATAGACAGATGCATCCTCTTCTTTCCCTGAGCTGGTGGTGGCCAAGACTGAGGGAGAAATAGGCACAGGATACAAAAGAGGCCCCTTGTGACTTCAGGGAAAACTGGGATGTGAAGGAAAACCCTCAGCCAAATAAGAGTAGGTTACTTCACCTTGTTTTTCCTCCTCTGTGCATCTATCTTCTCTGAAGTCTAGAGATGATCCAGGACATACCATTTGAATACAGTCTCAACCTCGTGAGAGCTTCTAGCAACTTTTACCTGATCTGCTTGCCTTCTCTCATATCATATAAGGAAAAGAAGACATCAGTATCTTCCCCAATGGTGTTGTAGGTGAGACTCTTCAGACTGAGGAAGAAGTGATGTGGTACTGGTATCCGACAGCTTTCCCCATGACGTGGGCGCACTGTATCCACCTAACGAGGAAGGCAAAAGACAGTGATTTCTATTTTAGTTATCATATTGACCCTAAATGAAATGATAATGAAATGACTAACTCTCCTCATACTGCTGAAGGGGATCATGTAAGAGAAAGAGAGATTAGAGGTGTTATCTCTGCTACTAGCAGGTGTTGTGTTAATATGCTTGGTTTGAGGTAGGCAAACACACAGCTGGGAAAAGTAAACAGAGTGAAGGAGATATGGGAACAGTGATTCCAGTTGATGAGTGAACTCAAAATCTCCACCAGGCCACATACATCTAAATTCTCCAGACACCCATTTTCAAAGTCACTTCTTGGAGATGCTGTCACAAGCCTGCTGTACTTGGTTTACACTGTTAGATAGTAATAGCTACTGTTCTAAATACCATTTTACTTTCTCAGACTGATTCGTTTTAGTGTCTCTGTCTATCTCATTGCAATTGTGCTTGTGTAAATTTGCACAGAGGAGTGGAGACTAGCCAAGTTTGCTGGGAGATCAGAGTTCCTTAGGTCACAATAAAGCAGTCAGTGGTTAAAAAAAAGAAGAAGTCAATAATTTCCTGGTGCATACCTATTTTATAACTGCTTAAAAGAAAGAATTCAGGGAAAAGACTGCAAGGCCTGTCTTAAGTTGCTTACCTGAGATGTGCTTTGCTGTACACTCTGCCGGCTAGATAAATGCTATGGAAAGAAAGAAAAAGATCAACTGGGAAAGAACCTAACTTTTGTTGCCATTTTAATTTTTTAATTGAAAAATAATTGCTTGACAGAATTTTGTTGTTTTCTGTCAAACATCAACAAGAATCAGCCATAGGTACACCCACGTCCCCTCCCTCCCGAACCTCCCTCCCATCTACCTTCCCATCCCACCCTTCTAGACTGTCATGAGCCCCTGTTCCCTGAGTCATATAGCAACTAACTTTTTAAAGCACCTTCTATATGCTAGGCATTCTGATGCATATTTTACATATATGATCTCATTTAATTATAATAACCTTGTTAGACAAATATTTGTATTTGACAGAGGCAACTAAGGCTTAGTATAAGGAAGTGAGACGCTGAAGATTCCATACAGCAAGAAGGTGGCAAGTCTAGATTCAAACCCAGGCCCTTCTAGCTTAAAGTATCAGCCAAGTCACAAGAGGGTGCTTGATACTGGAGTTTTGCTTCACCACTGTCCTCTCCACACACTGTACCACACCCTGCACTGTGTGACACAGCTTCCTTGGGCTCTCCACTGGAGGAGGCAGAGCCTTTAACCCCAGGTGTCTCTTTCCAGCATCTCTTCATGCTGCTCCTTTGCGGCTGGCTAAAGTCAGCAGAAGCAGATTCCAATCCCGGCTACAGGCACTTGCTTGTGAAACTTCAGACAAATTGCTTATGCTCTCTGAGGGACATTCCCCTCAACTATAAAAATGAAATAAAAGCTTTCACTGTCCTCCTCACAAGGTTATTGTGAGGTTCAAATGACATAATGGGAAGCAGCATGACACAGCAGTTAGGGACCTAAGTGCAAGAGCCTGAACTCCTGGGTAAATCCTGACTCACACTTCCCTCATCTGTAAAGTGAGGATGACATTTTGTGCTGAACCTCACAGGGTCTTGTGCAGATTAACCCAGCACAGTACACACTGTGAACGGCTGATCACTGCAATGGTCAGTTAGTATTCTTCTTATTATTGGTAGTGCTCTTGATAATTAGTTATTATAGAAAAGTCTGTCACATTCACAAGTAAACCCTGAATGCCAGGAAGAATGGTGGGTTCCCCACTCTTCAGGTCCCTGGTCTTGGCAGACTCAGCTATGAGAGTTTCTATTCTGCTTCCTTCTGGCCCCCAGAGGCAGCACTGCTTAGGTGGACTGTTCCATATCACATGGGTAAGAAGAACGGCTGCTCATTAGAATGGTTTTTTTCTTTTACCAAATATATTTAACCCTGAATAAAACTGAAGTACAATTAAATATTAAGTGCATCTCACTAGCTGTAGTAGTTATTAAATATTCATGTGCATTATTAGCTATAGTAGCTAATTATTATTGACTATTAATGTTCATCCATGGGAATACATGTTCCCATGATACATATTAAGTATAATTAAAACAGGTCTCTACCAGCTGGGGAAGTCAGTACACAGAATGCCTGTGTACAAAAGAATACCCCATATATAAAATAGGTCACAAAAAAGCTTTAAGAAAACCATGCTTTCAAAAAAAAAAAAAAAAATCAAGCTTTCTATGGTTTTACTGACCCATATCCCACCGGGAAGGAAGTTACTGGCCTGAAACCCTTTCCACTGCTTTATTTTTAGGGGCTACATTAAATCACTCTTCTCAAGCGAATTTACTGACTAGCTCTTAAAAGTGACTACCAATTCATAATCATTAATATTCAATTATAACTATATATGGGAGTTCACAGCTAATTTCAGTGTAACTCATCCCGGCTGACAGTAACAGACATCATTCTAGACTTCAGAGGTATCAAATCTGGGAAGAACTCTTCAACCAAGTCGGAAAGCACACCCACGGGTGGCCAGAGAATGGCATCAGAACTGGCATTCTGGAATGTCTTTCATGGCACCCTAAGGGAAAAACACTAGCCTGCTGTCAGGAAGCGGTCAGCTGGCCAGCTAGTACTTCCCTCTTTAGAGCCATCATCACCTGTATCAGAGCTCTAACGTACTATGCTCCCATGTTGACTACCCAACTCCAGATTTTGCCCTACCAGTGCACGAGGTACCTAGCTTAATCGTCTTTATATCCTAAGGGCAATATACATACAAAATACATATTAATTAAGTAATGTACGGACCACACTATTGCCTCTGCCAAATTTTACCCCACAGAGAAGTCGTTTTTAGCCCTTTGGAGTCTCTGGTACTTTAGTTCATAAAGGTCTAACAACATAGTGGGGGAGGGGAGTGCAGCTTGAGGCATTCTATTCAGTTGAATAACACAATTAATTGCCTGCTATATACACTGGGAATTGTGTTAGATACTTTGGGTCTTACAGGGAAATGTAAGACATATATATCTGGCCAGGATCACCAATGAAATGATGCTTGATGGTTATAATAAATAATCTAATCACTTAAATCTAGAAATGGAAGTATAAACATTGATCTTTCAAAAGAACATTGATTAAAAGTTAAATAGTTCTAAAGGCTTGCAATAAAAAAATCAGTCCTCCATTCACCCAATCTCATTCTCCAGAGATAAGCAATTTCCAGTCTTTATTATGTTTTTTTCTAGCATTTATCATATATTTCAAAATGTCATATTTATACTGCTCTTTTTTAAATCCAGTCTGAGATTTATCTACTGGCTTCCTATGGTAGCTGAAGATTTTCACACTTGTTTACATCTATTTCATCTATCTTCCCAGTAGTTCACAAATATGGTTAAAATTTATTTATAGTATTATAACTTTTATATATAGTTCACTTCTGAGCCAAGGAATGTACTTCTATTAAATTTCTTTCTTCTACTACTTTATGATTTTGTACTGGATTTATTTAAATTATAGGATCTTTTCTACAATCACCCCTCTGCCCACAGCTCCATAAAACACCTTTCAGTAGCAGATCCCACCTGGCTGCCCTCCTGCTTTATCATGGACCAGTTACTCTCTAGGTCTGTCACACAACTGTCATCCTGCACCTTCCCACTGATGCTAACCTAAGAATTCTTTGCCCCTCCTGTTTGAGTTAGAATCGCTTTCCTGGATGGGACATTTAAGCATCTTTTCATTTACTTGTTCATGTCAAATAAATAACTTATTTCTCTGTTGTTTCCTGAAAAGGGATCAAAGAAAAAGGTTTGAGATTTTGAGCTACCAAAGATGCTTTTGAACTGTGGTGTTGGAGAAGACTCTTGAGAGTCCCTTGGACTACAAGGAGATCCAGCCAGTCCATTCTGAAGGAGATCAACCCTGGGATTTCTTTGGAAGGAATGATGCTAAAGCTGAAACTCCAGTACTTTGGCCACCTCATGCGAAGAGTTGACTCATTGGAAAAGACTCTGATGCTGGGAGGGATTGGGGGAAGGAGGAGAAGGGGACGACAGAGGATGAGATGGCTGGATGGCATCACGGACTCGATGGACATGAGTCTGAGTGAACTCCGGGAGATGGTGATGAACAGGGAGGCCTGGCCTGCTGCGATTCATGGGGTCGCAAAGAGTCGGACACGACTGAGTGACTGAAACTGAACTGAACTTCCCTACTTGATGGATAGTGGGGCTGAGTAAATATAGAATTCTAGGTTAAATTTTATCTTCTCTCAGAATTTTAAAGGCAATTTCTCATTATTTTCTAGTTTTCAATATTGCTATTAGGAAGACAAATGCTGTTCTTACAACAAATCGTTTAGCAGTTGACCTACTTTTCTCTCCAGAAACTTTCAGCTTTAGTGAGCTGAAATGTACTAAGTGATAAATATTCAGGCTTTTTAAATATGAGCACTCCTATCTAAAAGTTCTGGGAAACATTTTCTAGCTTCATTGATATATAATTGGCATAAACATCGTATGAATTTAAAGCATACAATGTGGTGATTTGATACTACTGTATACATGGCAAAGTGAATACCANTCGCAAAGAGTCGAACACAACTGAGCGACTGAACTGAACTGAACTGAATCACATTCAGTTTTGGTCTGAAGCCAGGTATTAGTTTTTTGGGTTTTTTTGTTTTGTTTTTAATCAGTAGTCTGGCTGATATAATAAGTAATTTCTTCACTAAATGAATTTATTTTGTTAGGCTGAGACAAAGATTCCAAAAGATCTTTGAAATTAAGGTTAGATTTGAAAGTCATTTTAATAAATTAGAGATATGTTTTTGAAGGAAACCGTTATATGAGCTTACCTAGTCTTCCTTGGAACAGCCTGCTGCTGCTGCTGCTAAGTTGCTTCAGTCGTGTCCGACCCTGTGCTACCCCATAGACGGCAGCCCATCAGGCTCCCCCATCTGTGGGATTCTCAAGGCAGTAACACTGGAACAGCCTAGAGGTGGCTAAAAATGCAATCAAATAGTTTGAGAAGCATTTGTAATACCGAGTTCTAAGAGGAAAAAATAAATCACCCAAAACTATACCCTAGGACTATTACCATCTTATCTTTCCTATAGAAGCGACTTTACAAGAGCTATGATCTAACATCATGCTATTGGTTTTATCTTATATACATATATTTACTTTTATTTATTTGATTATTTGACTGCACCGGGTCTTAACTGCAACACGTAGCATCTTTGATCTTTGTTGCAGCCCTTGAGATCTTTTCAGTTAGGTATGCACTCTTTAGTTGCAGCATGTAGGATCTAGTTTTCTGACCAGGGATTGAACTCGGGCCCCTTGCACTGAGCGCACAGAGTCTTAACCACTGGACGACAGAAAGTCTCCATGCTGTTGGTCTTAATTTGTAGACCAAACAGTCATAAGTTTTTCTAAAACTAGAGCAAGGGTAGTAGAGCCACTGCACCGTAATGATTAAGAACACAGAGCCAAGAGCCATGCCGCCTTGGTTCAAGACCCGGCCTCTGCCGCCTGATTTGGCTGTGACCTCAGGTGCATTCCTTCTCTCTGTTCCTCACTGTCTCCATCCGTAAAATAAAGGTAATAATAGGATCTGCCTCCTCGGTGGTTGTGAGGTTTCTATGAGCGAATCCATGGGGAATGTTAGAACTGAATCTGGCATGTATGAAGCACTCAGTATTACTGTTGTTATGAAAGGCACTCTCCACTGTGTTGATCCCATTACGAAATCACAGATGAAAGTATGCTTTAGCTACAAGCATACCTACCAAATATAACAGCTAAAAATGTCATTATTCCATTCTCGGAGAAGAGTCTCACCACAGCTAAATATGACAGAAAGGTTACTTCTTACACAGTCTGCACACGACGTCATGCTGACTCATGATCAAATATTTCCTGACAGCCTAATCTGTGTCTCATAGTATGCCAGGTGCTCATAATACAGTGATAAAAAACCACATACGTTTCCTGCAGTTTAGTAGAGGAGATAATATAGACGGATCTAAAATGTTTATTTCCTTGCTTTTTGGGGAATGTGGTGGTAGGAATGTTGGGGGGGTGTGGAAGTTTGGGTCAATTCAAACCATTTAACAGGTCTTTTTTCTACTAACAGTCTCAAAGTTCTCTCTAGGTTTGTGAAAGACTTTTCTTTGCAGTTTGCTTTCTTAGTGATAACAGAAACAGTACAACCTCACTTTAGAAGACTTGAGTTGGCATAGTAAGTTTTCTTTCTGTTTTTTTAATATATATTTTTAGAATATTAAGCATGTTTTTCTTTGAAAATCAGAAAAAAGTTAAACTTGAAAAACTGGACGACAGGAAAGTATAAATAGGCAAGAAAAATAATGCCCATAATTCTACTTTCCTTAACATTTTGACATATTTCCTTCAAATATTTTGCTTTACACATCATAGTATTTAGCTAAGACCAGGTGTGTATATGTATAAATAATTGTATCTTATTTTATAGGATTTTTGTAAAGATAAAATAATGTTTTAAAGTCCTAACCACTGTCTAATAGATGCATATCAAACATTCAATAATTGTTAGCTAATATAATAGTTATGTTACCCTTGTTTTTACCTCTTACATGATAAGCTATTTCTCTTGTAATTGGAAGGCTCTTCATAAGGATTATTTTTTAATGCTAGCATAATATACTATATTTATTGGTATACCATAGTTTACTTTTCCTTTCCCTTATATTTGAATACTTTAGATTTCTTCCAGAATTATTCTAAGTATTTTCCTAAATATTTTAAAATGTAAAATTATTTTTATATTTCTGGTTAATTCCTTGGAATATATTCCTAGAAAGGGAATTAGGAGTCAAAATGTTTGAACTTTTTAAAAGATCTTTGATGGGCGTATTGTCAAATTACTTTATAGAAATTTTGCTTAATTTTGTACTTTTACTCCTGCCTAAAATAGTCAGTTAAGGGCCTTGTCATAAATTCCTCTCTAGCTTTAAGATTACTTTAAATTTTAAAAATATTGTTATTTTTTACAAGGGAAAATGGTCTGTGATGTTAGCAAATTTCTTTGCTTTTCATAATTAAAGTATTATATTGTCATTTGTGTTTCTTCTTTTTAGTGGTGTGTTTTCACTTTGACCATTTGTCTGATTGAAGTCTTAATAGTTTTCTTATCAGTTTGTATGAATCCCTTGTATGTTAAGGCTGTTAATTCTTGCTCTGTCACATTTGTTGAAATAGTTCCCCAAATGACTTTTTAGATCATTAGAATTCTTCCGTCTTTTTCTTCCTAATTTTTCCATTGCTTTTGAACTTAGAAAATCCTCTCTATCCATAGACCTGTATGTTTGCCTCTGCTTTATATAAACATTTATACTTAGTTCTTTAGTACACTGAAATTTTATTTTTCTTTATGAGGTGAACTGATCTCAGTATTTCCCCATAGCATGTTGCAGTTTTTCTTACTTTTATGAAATACTTATTGCATTCAGTTCAGTTCAGTCGCTCAGTCGTGTCTGACTCTTTGCAACCCCATGAATCGCAGCACGCCAGGCCTCCCTGTCCATCACCAACTCCCGGAGTCCACTCAGACTCACGTCCATCGAGTCCGTGATGCCATTCAGCCATCTCATCCTC